>OY723391.1:17664144-17825017 GCA_963210295.1 Ophion ellenae | reverse complement strand
TAAGAAAAAGAACGTGCATTTTTCCACCCAAACTTTTCACGGATCTGCGAGTTCCGAATCGATTGTGTTCTAAATTAATTCATCCACGCGAATCCCAGAGTTATATTTGTGAATGGGGATGGAGAAGGGATGCTGAATCTTTTGTTATAAAAGCGTCATTTTTTGCGCCCGTAGACAGTTCCCCTAAATCAGTTCCCCTAAATTCACTTATCCTAAATCATTTCCCCTAAATCAGTTCCCCTAAATTCACTTCCCCTAAATCGTTTCCCCTAAATACAGTTCCTCTAAACTCATTCCCCCTAAATGATTTTCCCTAACTCAGATCCCCTAAATCAGTTTGTTTAGGTTTGTTTGTTTGTCACTAGTCAGTTCCCCTAGTCAGTTCCCCTAAATTCACCTCCCCTAAATCAGATCCCCTAAACTCATTTCCTCTAAATCAGATCCCCTTAATCAGTTTGTTTGGGTTTGTTTGAGTTTATTTAGGTTTGTTTGGGGTTGTTTGTTTTTTTTTATTCAGGGGAAATGACATAATGGAATAGATTTTAAGGGAACTGATTTAGGGAATCTGATTCAGGGAAACTGATTTAGGGGAAATGAGGGGGAGCCATTTTTTATTCTGTCTCGACTGATTTTCTCAATGTTCCTCGAAACGTCGAGTACGGCGACCCAGGTGCCAAGTGTACTCGTTTTATTCGTCGTTCATATCCCTCCTTCTCGTTTTCGCGACTCTCCTCCAAGCCCTCTTCGGACGGGCTTTCGTGCAGTTATTTCTGCCAGGTGGTGGCCTAAGCTAGCAGCGCACTCGGCCATTTTCCTCACTCGACGTTTTTGGTTCAAGATTAATTAAACGCGCCTGGAAATAGTTACCATCAAGGGTGGAGGGACGTCGCACTGAGGTGAGAGAGAGAGGACCGAACTACGTGTCTCTCGAAAGAGTATCTCTCTCTCTCTCTCTCTCTCTCTCTCTCTCTCTCCCGGTCTCCTTGTAAGCCTCTTCCGTTAGATTCGACTTGGAAGTGCATCAATATAGAGCAGTATGGAGGTACTTTCTGGCAAACTGTGCGTGGACGTCAACCTACACGCACGAATCTCCAATCTCCTCGCTATGATCTCTATGATGAGAGAGAGAGCGAGAGAGAGAGAGAGAGAGAGAGAGAGAGAGAGAGAGAGAGAGAGAGAGAGAGAGTGAGTAAAGAGAGCAATTTCCCGAGACGTCACTCCTCCCCCACTGCTCATCTCCTCTTCCTCTCTGTCTCTCTTCGACTCGGAAAACCTTGCGACGATCTTAGAAACCCCTCATTCATGATATTCGTACTCTAATTCATTCATTAGAGTCTCAAACTTCGTATCGAGCTCGCCAAAGATTCATTCATTAAATTCCCCCACATTGGGCACGGTTCAATCGATATGAGGGTCGAATAAAAAAACGATCCAATCTATCGTTCGTCATGAATATTTATCGCTCGTAGTATCGTTGATTACATCGATCGGAATATGTCTAATCGATCTAGCCACGGAATATCAATCGCGGGTCTAACTGATGACTGTAAAAAAAATTAGCGAAACTCGACTCAGCGATTTGTCATTTTTTGCCATTCCAGCAGTAAATCTCTAATCTGACCACGGAATATCAATCGCGGATCTATCAGATAGCTGTAAAAAAATTGGAAAAAACTTTGCTAAGCTATTTGTCAATTTTTTATATTCCTGTTCTAAATCTTTAATCTACGCCACGCAATATCAATCAGGGGTCTATCAGATAGCTGTAAAAAAAATAGCAAAACTTGGCTCCCCGATTTGTCCATTTTTGACATGTCTGTCGAAGATTATTTTGATTTTTCATGGACTTTTTTCACTGCCTACGAAATAGTGATTGATATCAAAGGCAATAAACGAAATTATAATGAAACACGACTCTCTTCGCCGTTGTACGATCAAAGTTGGACAGCACCATGAAGAAGTTGACCTGATCGACTGTATCTGCATCCGCATTAACTGCATCCGTGTCTGCATCAACCGTGACTTGCGTTTGACATTAGTTTGGCACACCTCCCGACCAATTATAAATCCATCCGAACGACTCGCCGATGATTCCCCACTCTTCCAACCAACACCTTCGTACAAATTTCATTTTTTTTTTTCGCAGTCGTCAACCTCCCTCGGAAAAATGAAAAAATTGTCGCGTTGCGGGATCAACGATATTCTTGAATATCGCTAAGTTGCCTCATGACGAATAGGCTCGACTTGCTTTTGGGGAATGCAACGAATTTGTTTACCGGCACCTGCCCGAAACGCTTTAATGCCACAACAAACCGCGGAATAAAAAGAGAATTGTACAAAACCGCGCACGAGAAGCGTTAACCTTCCCGTACACAAGGGTACATAACGAAGTCTAAAGATAGCGAGATGCATCCTCCGTTCCCCTCCATCATAGGGCGTCTCTCTTTCGCGTTTGGAGCGGATCGCTCTCGTGGGGCGATTTATGGTAGCACTCGGCACCTGTCACCCTCTTGCACGCCTCGTGGCTGAATCGGGAGAATACGGAGGGGGGTTGGCTAATCTCAGCCCCTCTCCCCCCTCTCTCTTTTTCTCTCTGGCTCCACTCCTGTAAAGCTCATTCTCCGTTTCTACTTGGCGTTGCCACGCTCATGCTGGATCCTCTTGCACACAACATTTATGCAAGTTTACCCACCGAACACCCGACTCTCCAACGTCCTAAAATATCCTCACTCGCTTATATACGCGCGAGTCTCGATCTTACGATCCTCTTACTTCTCTCTATCTCTCTGTCTCTTTTTTCATGCTACATACCTCCTCTTTCTTCACTGACTGATGGCCCAAGAAACGCTTTTTCGTGCTCTATGGCTCCCCGAAATTGCATTAAGAATGTATACGTATAACTATTGCCAAAAGCACTATATATAGGTCTAGTTTCAGGGACGGGCCATTTTAACGGATTTCTTTCTGAACGAACACCCATTTTTATTTCAATACCTTTCCTATCAAGGGGAGAGATGCCCTTAGGCGAGGGAAAAATTCGCTGGTTTTCGTGATTTTTCGGTGATTATGCAGAAATGGGGCTCCACCCCAATTTTGGCGGGGAATTTTTTTTTACCATGCATTGCTTCAATTAGTCACCACTAATTATATTCAGCCTGCGGAGACTGACATTTTCAATTATTTCCATAAGTGATGGGGTTTTGAAGTTTAAAAAAAAGGAGTTTTCATACAGACATTTGAACACACACACCCGAACAAACCCAAACACAAGTCATAGGGTTTTGAAGTTCAAAGAAAAATAAGTTTTCATACAGACATGACCACAAGATCACACACACACACACACACACGCACGCTCGGACACACACACACACACACACACACACACACACACGCACACGCACACGCACACACACACACACGCACACACACGCACACACACACACACACACGCGCACACACACACACACACACACACACACACACACACACACACACACACCCAAATAAACCCAAACACAAGTTATGGGGTTTTGAAGTTCAAAGAAAAATAATTTTTCATACAGACATGACCACAAGATCACACACACACGCACACACACATCCAAACAAACCCAAACACAAGTTATGGGGTTTTGAAGTCCAAAGAAAAATAAGTTTTCATACAGACATGAGCACAAGATCACAAACATACACACACACGCACGCACGCACGCCGCACGCACACACACACACACACCCAAATAAACCCAAATACAAGTTATGGGGTTTTGAAGTTCAAAGAAAAAGGATTTTTCGTACAGACATGACCACAAGATCACAAACACACACACACACGCACGCGCACATTCACGCACTTACCATTTTCACCGATTTCCAGTTTCTTCTTTGGAATCGTGTCTTTTTACGAACTTTCAACGGCGGCAGGGGGGAGGGGTGAAGGACTGTTGCAATTTTACATCGGTATTATATTCTGAAACGCTTTTTTATAAATCCCCCCCACTCTTCACCTCCAGTTTAGGCGTCGAAAAGTGCGAAAATGTCCTATTCTATCGCGTGTGTCGCCAAACTTCAAAACGCCATAACTTATGGAAATAATGAAAAATGTCAGCCTCCGCAGGTTGAATATCACTAGTGGTGACATAATAAAGGCGTTCATGCCAAAAAAAATGTTTGGCATTGAAATTGGGGTGGAGCCCCACTTCTGCATAATTACTATCTCTAAAAACGACGGCGCCACGGTCTTCTAATTCATTTTTGAAACTGGCGTGACTTATAGCTAAAAAACTAATCGACCGATTCTGATGAAATTTGGTATAAATCTTCCTAACTTTATTGTCTAAAACATGACTCTAAACGTTTTTGAAAATAAAAACAGTATTTTTTATTGCAAAATGTAGCCTCGTTTTCGGAAAATTCAATCTTTTTGTTTCGAAGCGCAGCATTTCATTGGTTTTCAACATCACTCCCTTTTTCTTGGTTCATATTCTGCTTATGAGTGTTAATGAAAGAAAAGTCTTCGTTGGTTTTTTTTAAAATTAATCCCGTTGACGCTAGGTGTCACGCCATCTGACAATATCCACCGCAACCCGTTTAGAAGACTGTGCCATACCTTCGCCATTTTTGAAGATTAATGAAAAATACCATGTAATAGCCAAAAATAGTAATAGACTTACCCTAAATCTCAAAAACCGTGAAGAAATTTGTTTTTTTTTATCATGAAAATCAGCAATTTTTTCCTCGCTAAAGTATCTCCCCCCTTAATGACCTTTTCGCGATTCTATTCACATCAGCGACTTATCTTTTCACCTCTTTGCATGGAGTACAAAACCTATTATTGTTCTTGCAGGAATGTTGAAACACGTTGCGTAAAGTCTCGCAATTCCTGCACCCACGGATTTTCATCGAATGGTGCTGATACATCATAAATATAAATTTACATAAATAGTATTTATTTAGAATAAACCGATAGGCTATTATGGCGTTAAAAATTGTAGGCGTTATCAATTCGTTTGCTCCAAGCCCGTATGCTGAATGCGGGATCGATGCCCTAAACCTGTTGAAGAATTATAACATTTTTCGTTTGCAGTACTTTTGCACGCGCCCTTTTGGTACCTTGCTTTATTCCCGAATGCGATAGAAAAAGAGTACAGAATTTTTTAGATTTTTGGTGGAGTTGGTTTATGTATGAACAAAACGTTTTGGGTAATTACACCATCATTTACTGCACTATTGCTATGTGATTAATTTTAGAGTACTGGAATTGTGCTCAGAAAATTATAATAATATATGATAATAATAAACGCAGCATATTCACTCTTAAGATTTTTCGCCCAATGAACTTAAATATTGAAAAAAACAGGTGGAACGATAATTAAAAAAAACCTTCAACCGTTTAAAAAAAACTTTGAACCCCAAAAGTTTTGCAAAACGAAAAAAAAAAGATTAATTTAAATGTTAACTGGATACTTGAGACTTGGTCTACATCGCATGCCAATTACGAATGTCTTTACTCTACATTCAGCCCATATATTTTAGAATTTTCAATGTAGGTCACTTTTGCTCGGGATATCATGTCGCGTAAATTCCTTAATCAGTATCATAATTTTTTTATTTACCGATTAAAATGTTTGTATAATATAAATCGGTAGAAAATCATTCCCAACAATCTTCCATTAGGAATTTTCAATACGGTTTTTTTTCGGCGAGTTAAAAAAATGGGCTCGTGATATAGGGCTTGATAGATTGAGGCATTAACCACCCATCAACTGGAACGAATCGGTGAAAAATTAACGTCGCTCGACTCTAGAAAAGGGAGTAAAGAAACAACACAAAATATATAGTGTACCTGAGACGATTGTTCAGAACGATTAGAGATTTTGATAAATCTATATCGTTTTTCACGGTTTAACTTTCCTCGGGAGTCGAGTTAAGATTCAATTACGTATTCGATCGACGATACGAAGAGTAAAAGTTGTATACAACGAGGGGAACAGGGCATGAGAGCGTGTGCTCATAGTTTCCCACGTGCCTAAATATGTCCTAACATCGTTCGAAGAGAGCGTGCCCAAGCAGTCATTTAAACGATCGATCGTACGTTTACACGCGATCGTTCCTCGTTATTCCTCGATCACCTCTCTCTCTGTCTCTCTCTCTAACTCTATTTCTCTCCTTTTCTCTAATTCGTGCCTCTTCCCGCCCATTCGGACGTACGTCCGGTCAAAATGTTTTTTTTTCTTTTTCAATATAACACTGTGTACAGTTTGTCCCAAAGCTTCTCGTACCTGAGATAACACACATATATAAATCAGCGAGCACACGCGACTCCATAACCGAACAACCTCGCACCTGCCTACGCAAGTGTTACTAGTACATATAAACGTTGATTTTTATTATAACCGGAAACGCTCTCAAACGTGACCTGCCGTCATTCACATCAATCGATCCTCGCCCGTTCCGCTTGCGTTGGGCATTCCTAACGACACACACTCACATATTCACATACTCACACACACACACACACACATACACGCACACGCACTATCACACACTATCACACACTACCACACACTATCACACACTATAACACACTATCACACACGACCACACACTATCACACACTATCACACACTACCACACACTATCACACACTATCACACACTATCACACACTATCACACACTATCACACACTATCACACACTATCACACACTATCACATACATAGACTCTCTCTTTCTCTCTCTCTCTCTCTCTCTCTCTCTCTCTCTCTCTCTCTCTCTCTCTCTCTCTCTCTCTCTCTCTCTCTCTCTCTCTCTCTCTCTCTCTCTCTCTCTCTCTCTCTCACACACACACACACACACGCACACGCACTATCAAATACTATCACACACCATCACACAATACCACACACTATCATACACTACCACACACTATCACACACTATCACACACACACACACGCACACGCACTATCAAATACTATCACACACCATCACACAATACCACACACACACACACACACACACACGTTTATCCTCCATAACTTGTCTTGTTTTTGCCGAATGTAAAATGGACATAGAGCAGAGCGAACAAGACAAGTGGCAAGCTGTACAACAAATTGATTCGTACCCGGTGAGATGGTCCTTGAATTATTGGACTGCTATGAATAACAAGTGAGACCAACCAGCCGTTCAAAGTCCGTGGGACGAAGTCCCATTGTGACGTAACACCGAATCATATTTCTATATACAAAAAGTAGGCTGTTAGAATTGAAAAATCCTCGTACTCCATAAATGACATACTTCCGAAAAATCACAACCTAAAATTGTTATATTTCCGAAATGTTACCGTACGAAAATTGTGGTGCAAACGTCTGGACAGATTTTGCTATTGCCAGATTGCACTAATAACATCCTCCGATTGAATGAAAAATGTGATCGACCAAATGTTCTTAAATGTTTACGTATCGGGTGTTATTATCAACGATTTTCATCTCATTTGTCAACGTAACAAGAGTGACCTGTTGCGATAACAAATAAGTTTGAAGAAATTGACAAAAAAACTCTATTCATTGAAACTTATGGACATTTGACCGATAACCCTTTCGAGTAAATAAGACGATTGTATTCGCTCCATCTGCTAATGGCAAAATTTGTCCGATTGTTAGAACGCCGCAGTTTTCCGTATGGCAACATTTCAGGAATATAAAATTTGCGGAGTAGGTGTTTCCGGATGTTGACAGGCTGCCATATCGAAGCGACATCGAATCATCGTGTCTTCTAATCATTGCTTCTCATAGGCCACACAAAATTATTGTTCACTCAGCAGGATATATAAACTTCCGCTTAATTTTAAAAAAATCAAAAACAGCAACGTTGAGGATTAAAATTTTTATTACAAAAAAAATCTCTTCACAAATGCTTTTTGGTAATCTAGCAATTTGAAAACAGTTGAAGTTCCTTCGAAAAAAGGAAGAAATATTGGAGATTCTCTTCAATGTCGGTTCCTATGCCCTCATAAGGTTTTATCATCTCATCCTTTTCACTTTTACCCCACACCTGTCATTTCACTATCTCTAAAATTCCTTAGAGCCCCTCACCCTCACCCCGTTAGTGTTGTGCGGAGACGAAAAACGCCTGGAATTTCTCGTCTTTCCGTTTCCATCCCGAAAAGGGAAAGTTTTTTGCTCACCCGGAAAGTCTTTTAAAATTCCCCTTTTCGCGATGAAACTCCCGGTGCAGTTTATCGCATTGTGCCAGTGATAAAAAAGAACGACGGAGGGACGAATTCCCATACCTCGGTGGATATATCCAGAGCGCAGTGTCGCATTTCGCTCGCGGTATTTGAACCTCGTCGAAAGGGCGCAGAGCAGGAGGAGGGACGGAGGTGGGGCGGCGAAGAGCTAGCGGGGGAGCAGGCTTAGTCTGTTGGCTGTGTACGCGCGCGACACAATCCTATTTTTGCAAGGGTACCAGACAGTTGGACGTCTCCATGCTCAAGAAGAAGCCGACACGCTATTTGCGATTCTCGCCTCCGAGACTCCACAGGCAAAAGTGCGTCTTTACACTATAGCATATACTATAGTATACCTCATACTCGCGATATGCGATTCGACGAGATAACGTAGAGAGAGAGAGAGAGAGAGAGAGATGCATCGATGCGCATACTTGCAAAATGCATTTTTAGCGCGTACACGTGCTGTCTCGTGTAGGGGCAAATGACTAGCAAAACACGTCAGACAGTACAGCAATCATGATTTTTCGATTTGTGTTTTTTTTCTCGAAAATACATATGGTGCGCAAAGATATTTATTATATGGAAAATGGCAATGGCATGGGAGGTTGCATGACACTCCAAGTACCAGAGGCTGGGGTAGACAAGGTTTCCTTATTGCCAGCCGGTTATTACCTACGTACACATGTGTGTGTATATATGTATGTACACACACACACACACACACACACACACACACACACACACACACACACACACACACACACACACACACACACACACACACACACACACACACACACACTCGCGCACACACACACACACACACACACACACACACACACACACACACACACACACACACACACACACACACACACACACACACACACACACACACACACACACACGCACGCACACACGCACACACACGCACGCACGCACGCACACACACACACACACACATATATGGGATATTTCACGCCATTTCACCGAGCACGTGGCCCCGACCACTTTTTATTTTTCTGATTTTTTAAAAATTGTACCCCATGAAAGGAGTATCCACACCAAGTTTTGAGATTTTTATCTCTTCTCTGTCAGGAGTTATAATTTCAAAAAATGTCTACTTCGAAATATTTGGAAACGTTTCAACACTGATAACTCCGGAACTAATTGAGATGTCGACAAATATCGATTTATAACTTTTTTTTATTTTAAGGCGTTACCCCCACTTGTAGCGCAAAAAAGGCCTTTTTCATGAATTTTTTTAGAGAAAACTACAAAAGTTTTTTAATCGATCAATATACCATCTTAAAGAACACATCTTGAAGAACTTTCAGTAATTTTTTTATTGAAAAATATTACATTGTTTAGTGGCAAATGGCCGTCAATGAAATAATGTTTTTATATACACGGTTTGCGGTGACCAACATTGAGGCGAAGTGGATCATCTGAAAAAAAAAATGCGGATGGATTCAGTCAAATATAAGTATAAACTAGTCTTTAATCGAAGGATTTTAAAAAATATTCATTTTTCACAAAATGGCGGACGGTCAAAGTTAATGGTTCGATTTTAACGAAAAAAACGGCCGTTTTTTGGCTATAAAACGGCCATTTTTTTTCGAAAAAAAAATCGAACTATTAAAGACTACATTTTTATGTATTAAATAAGCCTGCAAAATTTCAAGAAGATCGGTTCATTAGTGTTCGAGTAATCTTGGTCACCAACTTCGGAAATGCCATTTTGAGAAAAACGCGTTTAAAGTTTCTTTTTCAACGCTCTTTCAACGCGGATTCTTCTCTTTCAACGCTCATATCTCAGTCAATTTTGTTCGGATCCACTTGAAATTTTCAGGACATATTCTCAGATACTTAAACTTCAAAAAAATGCAAGAAAAAAAATCGATTTTTTCAAAATCGCAAGTGGGGGTAAACCCTTAAAGCACGCTTTCGTTGAAAAATACGAAACAATTATTCATTATCAATGTGAACATTTTTTTGGCTTCTAAAGTGAAAACTATTTTTTTTTAAAGATGATTGCCTTTTTTGTTTTTTTTTTCAAACAATCTCTACAATAGATACCTATTCTATGATTTTTAAGACTAGTCTCATCATGGGCCCACTTTTCCTTCTATATATATATATATATATATATATATATATATATATATATATATATATATATATATATGAAGATATAAAGATATATAAAGGGTGTCCCTCTTATCTCTGCCACCCGAAATGGCTCGGTAACTATCGACGTCACAAAAAAAAATGTTCCAGACAAAAGTTGTACGGTGTGAAGAGAGCCATCAAATGCGACTAATTTTTTTTATTTCGGTGGAGGCACTGACGCACAGTGAAGGTCATCTCTACTTTTTAAAATGGAATGGTACATTTTTTTCAACCATCTTGTGGAGCACTTCAAGCCGCATAAAAACATTAGAGGGTCGAAGTCGTTCAAGGTCATTTCGAACACCTATCAAAATGAAATAAAAATGTAAATATATCGGATCATTACCAAATATTTGGTAGTGATTCGAGATATTTAGATTTGTATCGTCAATACTGACCTTGAATGACCTTGAGGGACTTTGAACCCCGAATGCGGGGGTTCTTGAGATATGCGACTTGAGGTGCGCCACAAGATGGTGGAAAAAAAATATACCATTCCATTTAAAAAAGTAGAGTTGACCTTGACGTAGCTTCAGCGCCTGCACCGATAAAAAAATAGGGTGGTCCAGTATGACGGCCTTCTCGAACACTGAAACTTTTGTCTCAAATATTTTTGGATATGATCAATAGTTTGAGTGCCATTGCTCTGTAACACTTTATGTGCCTCACCCTGTGTATATATACACACATACATGTATGTGTGTATATATACACACATGTGTGTATATATACACACACATGTATGTGTGTATATATACACACATACATGTGTGTGTGTGTGTGTGTGTGTGTGTGTGTGTGTGTGTGTGTGTGTGTGTGTGTGTGTGTGTGTGTGTGTGTGTGTGTGTGTGTGTGTGTGTGTGTGTGTGTGTGTGTGTCTTTAGCTGCATGTGTCTATACTGCTGTAACAGCAGGACGAGTAGAAAAGCCTCGGGAAGCGAGCAAAAGTGCAGATAGAGAGCCGAGCGCGCGGCCAGACGATGACACAGCTCGGTCTAAACGCTTTTAGACTCTGTACAACCACCGGCACTATACTTTAGCGTACTATAGCGTGCACAACGCCTTTTTGAAATCCCATCTTCATCTATTTGAAATACTAAGGAGACAGTGGCTCTTCTCTCTACCTGCCTCTCTGTCTCTTCCTCACTGCCGTTCAGCGTTTTCTTATATTTGTATTTTTACTTTATATAGAGACACTTTACCTTTGTTTTTGTATCGTGCCTCTTTTTATTTCTTTGTATGAAAAACGAGGGTTGTGTGCCGGAGGAAATTTTGGTTCTATAGCATTGACGAACTGTGAACTGACGCTACTGTGGCTACTGTGAAAATGACGAACGCTCGCTCGTCGCTTGAGGCAACTCAAATTGGAGAGGAAGGTCCAACATATGGTGCAGGAATCGCAGGTTGAAGGTGAACTTATTGGCTACAACGATAGAACTACTAGTAGAACTTAACCCTCCGCGGTCACCGGCGGTCAAAATTACCCCAAGCGCAACTTTAAGCCCAAATTACTAGTACAAGTTGTTGATGTGGAGCAATTTTTTCCTCGAACCACTTCCCACTATGGAGTTATTTTCCTTAAACTACCATATCTCAAGAGTATCACCCTCATATTGGTAAAACGTGTTTCTTCAAGTGTAAATTTCATAGAAACGACCCAGATGATCCATTTAAGATTGGGAGGGTGCATTAAAGCGGGATATACATTTACAACGATAAAAAGATCGATTTCTTTTTTTTCTTCTTTAAATGATAGAACTATATATATAGAATATCTTCCCAAAGTTTCAAAGCGAAATTCGAAAAACTTCAAACGCTACAACCCGTCAATGCTGTGCCTCACCGCTCGGATTCGGAGCGGGCGTGAACTTGAATCGCGTTTTTCTTAAAACTGCATTATCAAAATTGGCGTGCAGGATTACTCGAAAACGATTAAGCCGATTGAGTTAAAACTTGGTAGATATATCGATAATATTGGTACCTTCTACTTGATGAGAATTTTTTTGAAAAATTGAAAAAAAAAACGACTTTTTTAATCCACATTTTACAGAAATGTTGATTTTTGTTTGCAAATGCGTGCCATTTTCTTAAATTTGCATTTTCTTCATTTTAATTACCATCACATAGAAACTATACATGTTCTAACTGAAAAAATGTTTGAACTTTTTTGCAAATCAAAGTCTACGGGAAGCTCCGTCATTTTGATAATGAATTAATTTTATAAATTGTTTTGTATACTTAAATATGCTGTTAAAGTATACCTAAAGTTTGATAATTGTAGAGTAATTATTTCTTATTTGAAAAAATCCCTCAATATTGCTTTTTTTCCTGTCTGAATGTATATCCCGCCTTAAGTATATGAAAAAGAATTTACTGTATACCAGGTGTAAAAGCAGAAACCGGATTTTTTTGTAAAAATTACACGTCTGTTGTTTGAAAATGATGAAAAATATTTTATTCAAAATAATCTCCATTGCCGTTTATGCATTTTTCCCACCTCTCCGGCAGTTTATGAATGCCACGCCAAAAAAACAGTTCTTCTTTCGAAGCGAACCGGTTGTCGAGCCATTTTCGTACATTTTCATACGAATTGAAGCGTTGTTTAGCGAGAGCGTGTCCCATTAATGCGAATAGATGATAATCGGACGGAGCCAAGTCTGGAGAATAAGCCGCATGCGCTAGTATTTCCCAACTGAACGCCTCGATCGTTTCCCTGACCCGTTTTGCTGCGTATGATGAAGCATTATCATGGAGCAAAATGACTTTATGTTGCCTCTTTCCATATTCCGGTCTTTTAAACGAATGGAGACGGCTTTCTGCGTCACATTCAATTAATCCGCGAGTTCTTGTTGACTTTGAGTATCATCTTCATCCAATAAGGCTTGCAATTCGTTGTCTGCGAACTTTTTCGGTGGTTTCCCACGCTCTTCGTTTCTCACGTCAAAATCACCGCTTTCAATTTTTTGAACCACTCGAACCACTGTATTTTACGAAGAGCATGTTCACCGTAAGCTTCGACAAACATTCGATGCGATTCGCCAGCAGTTTTCTACAAATCATAACAGAAAACCAATGCTGTCCGGAAATCGTAGTGGGTAGGCACAAAACTTGACATGTTTAAGGTTATAGAAAAATATACCGGTGTAGGGATCGTGGGTTGTTGTGTGTTGAAAATCTTCGTCAGCTGTTAGAGGGATGTGATGGCGCTGCAGAAGCGGTCTTACGGTGCCTAAACTGATGGCTAGCACCATCTATAGGGAAATTCCGGTTTCATACTTCTACACTTGGTAAATGTGAATCATCTGATAACATATCGTCAATTGTCCCGGAACTCCTTAAATGCCCCTAATTTTCGGACCATCAGAATGGCTCAGCCCTTAATAGATCTCTGCCTCTCTCCTCTCTCTTTCCGTCTATGTCTCTCTCCCCCTCTCTCTTGCTCTCTTTCTCCTTCTGTCTCTTTCCCCATTGTCGAGAACACTTCAAAACAAAGCAAATACCAATAGCAACAATTTTCGTGACACACCACATCTTCATCAGAGTCTCGTTGCTTACGCGGTTTGAAAATCATAGGTTGAGAACACCAATGTAAATTCCAAATGTCGGAGAAGATTCTCCACGTGCCTGTAAGGGAACTTGGAATTGATTGGCAAAGTAGGAGATTGCAAACCGTTTTCAATCAAGGTGTCATCTAGCGATCTGGAATTGATTGCAGTGTAACGAAATTGCAAACCCTTCTCGTTTCACTGTCCTGCCTTCAACACGGGTATGGATTTCTCTCACTTGTTCCAATCACGGCCAAGAGCCACGAGTGCCATTGACAATTAATCAAACACAATTGATCGTTGGTATTGAATGCATTGATCCCGGGAACGAGAGAATTTTTTAGGCAATGCAGATTTTTCGTATGATCGATCATTCTTCGCTCGTCTTCGCTTGCGACGCGTAACGTGTACCTACCATGCGTAGAGCAGACGGATCTTGATCGATCATCAACGAGTTAAATTAACGCTCGTCGATACTCTTTAGCTCGGGTCTGGGAGAAATAGGAAAGTGTAAAACCTGTTCTCGGATTAACGTATACGGCATTAACAAACGATCAATGGTAATGGTGTCCGACGTGGTCGGCGTCATCTCGATGCGCTTCACTCATCCCACAGGACACGATCGCGTGCTCCTCGCTTCTCTATTTCTCTTGTGGTTTTTTTTCTTTTCATCTGAAAGTCCGGCAAATCTTTTTCTTTTTCTCCGTGCGACGACGGACTGGTGTCCGAGACCTCGCCGAGGATCGTGTCAAGCGAGAGGCGTGTTGAGCTACAAGATGTGGTATATATGTGGTCTTGTCAGGATCGCGACGATGTCGGTTCCCCACATCGAGGAGACTAGATGATAATCATCATTATGTATCCTTCTCCGATTCATGCAAACCGCTCTTCTCGTATAATATTCGTAATACGATAGGGTACGTGCATTTTATATTATTATATATACATGTACATGGACAAGGGATGAGATGAGGGATAGGCTCGTTTTTCTCAACGATTTCTCGTCCTTTTTCATCGGCCACCTCATCGAACGTGATTGTTGATCACGTTACTGCGAATAACCGCGAACAAGGATCACGTCCTCTCTCGCCAGGATTTTTTGCACTACGTCTTTCTTTTTATATATATCCATATATATATACAGGGTGTTGGGAAGGTCGATGCCGTGAGGGGATGATAGGTCACCTCGTTAGGAACACATCTGGCCTAGGTTACCTTAGTCCACACTGAGAAAAAAAAACCAATTGAATCAAAAAAATACATTGGTTCATTCGAATAAATGTCTGATCGCGGATTACCACCGATATATGAGATTGTTACAATACTATAAAATATTGGAAAATGTGATTGATTCAAATAACATATTACTTTATTTGAAAATCTCTTCTGTTCTCTGAATATCTACATTCTCCTTCAAATAAAATTATATTCTATTAAAACCATTCTATATACAATCCGTAGATGTATGGATGAAATAATTAAGCGGTTGCTACAACCTTTTTTATTTCATACAAAAACATAATCAATAGAATGAATTATTTCTGTACCACATCGAAACGAATATGCCATGAGACGTGAGTTTTTCAATTTGGTTTGAATCTTAAATAAAACGTGAGCATTAGAATGATCATCGACGATAATAGTGAAGAGAATATCAGATATCCAATGGAATGTCCACGGAGAGAATATCAGATATTCAACTGATAAGAACAGATACTACACTTTGAACTTAGCCACAGGCCAAGAAACGATACGAGAAACCAGCGCGCGTGCGACTTCTAGCGGTTACTCCGAGAACTGCGGGTTTCCTCACACCTATAATTTCAATGGCGCTCGGCCATGATTTGGTTGAATTTTTTCAACCAAATGCGCAATAAACAAATTTCATTTTCGCATAATTTTCTAACCAATTCAGACATTTGCTTAATATTTTTCAATCAAAATAAAATATCAATATTTTAACGAATAATGTACTTAAAAATCAATATCGGATATGGTGAAAAAAATCAAATAACACATTTACTCAATATAAATTGTGTCTGAACCAAACGAGCGAAATTCAATTTTTCTTGTGTACTCGAATCAACAATATTTATGGATGAATTGAAACGCTTTTTTTCTTCGTTGCAAAAAATGCATTCAAAATTATATGATTTATTCGCGATATTTTTTCAGGTAGTTTCAATAATATATTTTTCTCGGCCAACAATAAATCTTGTGAATGAAACAAAAAAAATTAATTTTATCATATTATTAAAGTCAATAGCGTTTTGTTTGGACTAATAAATCCGAATATTTACACCAACAATTTAACAATTGAACCAACGAAATTTCATTCAATAACACCAATGATATTGGATCAATTATTTTTTTCTCAATGCAATGGCTATGTAAGTATGATTTTTGGAGAATTTTCCAAAATTAGGTACTAACTCGTTTACCTCTTATGTTAATGGTATTTATAAAAAAATAGCATTAACATAAGAGGTATTTTTATTTTTTGACAAATTTTGAATTACTCAACACGCCCCATTTACTTAGTGGTGTGGATACAGATGATTGTATTGGTGTT
Source organism: Ophion ellenae (assembly GCA_963210295.1). Classification (NCBI taxonomy): domain Eukaryota; kingdom Metazoa; phylum Arthropoda; class Insecta; order Hymenoptera; family Ichneumonidae; genus Ophion; species Ophion ellenae. The sequence continues at coordinate 17,808,493 of OY723391.1, read as the reverse complement.
CGTCGATTGAATACACATTAAGCTAAGACGCAAATAAGTTTTTAGTTACCAATTATTGTCGGTTTGAACATTATCAACGAGTTAGTATCTAATTTTGGGAAATTTTCCAAAAATCATACTCACCATGATAACTCGAAATCCTTAGACTTTGGACTAAGGTAACCTAGGTTAGATATGTTCCTAACGAGGTGACCTATCACCCCCTTAAGGCTTTGTATCGGCCTTCCTAACACCCTGTGTGTATATATATATATATGTATATATATATATATATATATATATATATATATATATATATATATATATATATATATATATATATATATATATAATCTTTCATTTCACTCCGTTTTTATATACATCTTTTTGTTCTTCGGTTTTTAGTCCTATTATTACAGAGCTAATTAAGAAAATGAGAGTACCCGATCTATTATTTCGGATGCGAAATATCTACCCTTTCGAAATAGAGTTATACATGCAGTATGAATTCTCGTTGTCCACCATCAAGCGTCGTTATAGACGTCGGAGGGGATGCACGTTTTGCATGTACGAGATATGTAAATTGAGTAGTGAGACGGATTTTTTCAATTTTCTTCTTCGAATAGAATTCCAATTCAATATTGTCTCCCTCAAAATAACTTCCTTGGGAAGCCACACAGCACTGGAGACGGTTCGTCTAATCCTCATAGCAGTGCTGGAACCCAGATACTGGAATAGCCTTCAGCTGGTCGGTTACAGCGGTTTGAATGTTTTCGAGTGTCGTAAAATGACGTCCCTTGAGGTGATTTTTCAATCTCGGGAAGAGGAAAAGTTACAAGGGCTCAAGTCCGGAGAATAAGGAGGCTGAGGAGCCACAAAAATGTTTTACTGACCAAAAACTCATTTATTGAAATTGCAGTGTAACAAGGCGCATTGTCGTGATGCAACTCATCCCCAATTCATTGGTCAATTCTAATGAACGGTAGTGTGAGTCAAATTCAATTCTTCCCCGATCACGCTGACTGTCGAGCGACTGTCCGAACGCACAAGATCCCGGATTCTGATGACATTTTCATCGGTTCTTGAAGATGAAGGCCTTCCGCTGCCTGGTTCATCTTCAATCGACTCTATTCCTTCTGAAAATACCTTACACCACCAAAAATGAGCCCTTGACAAAAAAATGTCTCCGAAGGCCTGCTGAAGTTTGGCAAAAGTTTCCGTTGCACTGTGCCCAAGTCTGGTGCAAAACCTGATAGCTCACCGTTGCTCGGAATTGATGCCTCTCATTTTTAGAACGCACTAGAAAAAACGGTTACGCAAAAAAAAGTCGCTAGAAACAACCAAATGACTTTAGCGAGTTCAAACTCGTACTGAAGGCGTATCACATGTTCACCTGCCGCCCCTCCAAGTACCGCGTCCCAAGTGTTGGCAGATCGAACTTTACGTTGCCAATCTCATTACTTAATTCGCACACCTCGTACTTCCAATTCTCTTTCGGCGTGACTGGATAGCTCGAATAGTGGATTCATGGAGGCTAGAGTGGGAGGAGTCCGATCTGTGCATTTCGAAGTGGCTACAAAAATGCGGTCGAACGGGGATGGCGCCACTATCTCTAAGACCTCGAGAAGTAAGCTGAGTATCGATGTCGCATAAGAGAGATGGAAGAGGATCGAATATGCATCCTAGCCTCCATAGCAAATACAGAAGAACCTCGCTTATCCGAGGTAATGTGGGGCGAGGGTACCTCGGATAAGCGATATCTCCGATAATACGGAAAACAGTAGCAATATAGGACTATTTCACGGTGACTCGAATAATGCGGAACGTCGGTTAATCGAAGGTCGGATAAACGAGGTTCTACTGTACCAGCAAATACGATAATATACACACAATATTCGACCAATTTAAGAATTGTTAAAATCGATTTTTCGAGAAAAACCAGCCTTGATGTTGACAAGAGGACACAGACATTTTATCTTTAAAACATTGAAGCATGTTTTTATCTTGGAAACATTGAAGCAAGCAATATCGCTTCGACTTTATATTGTTATTACGGTGTTTTTCTCAAATCAAAAAATAACTACTGGACAATTTTTCAAATTTCTTGCCTCAATGAGTAATTGCAATTTCTTTCGTGTGATTTTATTTTTATTTTTATTTAACCCTAAAACTCATGACTGGGATCCGGTCGCACCCCAATTTTTATGCATAAAATTAGGTTTTTGCCGTTTTTCAATCTTTAAATCGATTGTTCACTAATGGAATGTTAATTAAATCAGATTGCTCGCACACTATCTACTTTCGTATGAAAATACGAAGGAATTGAGGTATGATAAAGTCCATTCGTACCCGTAGGACCGGTTTAATGACAAAAAAACCCGGGGTGCATATACACCCCAGTCATGCGTTTGATGGTGAAAAAATAAGACATGAGTTGTTGGGTTAAATATCGTTATCGCAAGAATTATCGCGTTACCGTTCGCTGTTTCCGAGTTTTTATATAAACAGAACGCAAAGCACTGTTCTTTGACAGCAGGGATTAATGTACCGTCGTATTTACGTAAGAAAATAAAAATTGATTCAAGAAAAAAAGCATCGGTATTATTTAAGACAGTTTCTACCGTTCGTTGTAAAATTAAACACTGTTATAATTAAAATATTTTTCTATCACTTCATATTGCATTTTTATTATTTTCATCCTTTTTCACCGTTAACTATGCATGTAATGCAGATTGTTCATTGGGCATTGCTATATCAAAAATATTCTTCTATCTTTACGTATTCACGGAGATCTCTTTGGTATATATCATTTTACATCTCTCTCGCACGCAGCCCACTTCTCAAGTATCATTCTGCCTCATACACAGCTCACTTCTCATTATTTATTCGTTCCGTCTCTGCCACATGCAGCTCACTTCTCGAGGTTTTAGCAATAGTGGCGCCATCCCTGTTTGACCACTTTTTTCAAGTCTCTCCATAAGAGTTCAGACTCCCCCCACTTTAGCCTCCATGAGCCGATTTATCGCGTGCTCTCACACGAGAAGCAAACTGGCCCAAATCAACCCAGTTCTATAATGAAATTCTAATTTTGAATATTAAGGGGGTAGGATGGTTGCTTGCATGAATATTGTTTACGTCCGCGTGAAAGGCGGTAATCGGCGATGATTTTTTTGTGACAATGCAAAGATTCTATTATTATGTTTACGGAGGTTAGAGTAAAAGGGGTCTAAACTCCATAGGGCATTGGTTTTCAAAGGGGGTGTCACGATATATGGGGGGGGGGGGGTGATATCCATAAAGCTATGACATCTCTGGGGCGCGATTATCCCATTTTTTGCAGAAAGGGGACGTTATAGAAAAAAAGTTTGCGAACCCCTGCCATAGGGGAAGCGGTAGAAAAAGGGTCCGCGAAAGAGCAAACAATTAATAGCAAAAATAAACATCGAAAGGGAAATATAAATCAACTGATTCATGTATAAAAATAATGCTGATCACGTTTTTCGTAACGTGATTGCTGTAATGCCGGAAACAGCAGCACAAAAATCATGAGTATTTGGAAAACAAAGAAAATAACTTACAGAAATTATAAATTAACATTGGGATTGGTAGTTTTTTATTTATGAATAATTTTTTGTTATACATATGGCGACACTAAACAAGTATTACTCTTTTACATTATATATAAATGGTTTGAAGTATCACTGAAAAAAACATATGATTTACTTTTAATTTGCGTACACTTGTTATATTTTGCATTATACTCGTATTTATATTGCAAACTTTCAATTAAAATCGAAAACAAATTACGGTTGTAGGGTAAACCGACCAGTGAATGAACAAAAGCTGATTTATATTTTTTTGATAAGTGAAGAATATGAACTGTCGATAAAAACTCAAATCACTATAATTTAGCAAAAAAAATCGCAGGTGTCGTTAAAACCGATTTCTTACTTCGATATCGAATTTTGACACCGCACGGGATTTTTGTAGTTTGTGGTACTTGCACACCATGAAAATTAGTTACAATACGGCTGTGGAAAGTAGGTGTTCTAAACGCGAAAAGAATAGTTTATTCTAAGTCTCGAGGGTAAGTTATTACTTCCATTACTTGAGATAGAATCAATCTTGGATTTTTTGCTCAATTTTTGAAAATGGGCTCTGTTCTGATAATTCTCAAATCAGAGTGAAAAGTTTAGCTAATCCGCGGAAAATTGCAAAATGAATTACTGTTAAAAGATGACAATCTACTTCTAATTAAATGTTCTCAAAAAATCATTTCATTCGTTTTTTAAATTTTTACAAAATTAACCTTTGTATTTGTCTGTCGAAACGAAGTTTGGTAGTTGTTTAAAAATGTCACGTTGAGATGCAAAAAAAGCTTTGTATATTTTCTACGAAACCGTAATAACAAATATAATACTCATATGTATAAGATTATAACATTTTATGTGCAACACAGTGATCTTCGCACCTATAATTTAATAACAACGTTTTTTATGTTCGCTTTTGCTTTTTCCATTGTAAGCTGTTATATGCCATAACATTAAATAATTTCGCTGTTTTAGATAAACGTTAAGTTTTCGTATTCAGAAGGCCAGCCATTGATGTGCCCCGTTCTATTTATCGAATTGAATAACAATAAAAAATAAATCGATATGAAATACATGTCCATTTGCTGGTAATTTCCTCCATTCACTGAAGATTCAGTCACTTCGCTACTTATTTATTAATTCCTCCAACTTTATCAATGGCAACTACTACGAATATTTTTTTCTACTTTCGAATAATATCTTCTGTTAGCTATATCAATTAAAAATTATTTTTCATAATGTTTCCGTTTTACAGTCCATCTGAATCCTACAGTATCTTTATTCGTCCATTCACTGGTCGGTTTACCCTATTCCTATCAAAATAACATACGCAAATTGAGTGGGACACTTATTATTTTTTTCGTTATTCACGTTTTATCTGTTACTTATAAATTAATTTAATTAAGTGGGACACTCATTTTTACCATCTTCCGAACGCTTTGAATGACGGTGTTTCAACGCTTATTCTCTAACCTCCACAATTATAATGACCGACTCTTTAAATTGGTTGGTCGAATCGAGTGACATTCAGCCCGACTATACAGGGTGTCCTGTTATGAAAAGATAATCCTGCACCCATCAATAAGCCAGATCATGTTTACTATATGCTAGAATTTCAGATTAGTAAAAATCCCACGGTTTTCGAAATTAAAATTATCTACTTTTGGTTTTTCGAATGCCATTTCTACAAATGATAACTTTTTTGACCCGGTTTTTAAAAAAATACTCTTGATTATTTGTTTTATCTAGAAAATTCTCCTTTTTGACCTTAAATGTCAAGGAAACTTTACGAAAAAAGATCTTATGCAGAATTTCCATGCAAACCAATTCGAACATCTGACTTTGATAGTATGCGGTGTAAAAAAAAATGTACGGAGCATATCGTGCCAATTACTCAAAAAATTTCATATTTTTGATAAAAAGATGATTTTTTTTTAATAACAAAAAGCCCAAAATCTCGAAAACCGTGGGATTTTTACTAAACTGAGATTCCAGCATATAGGAGGACATGATCTGACCTATCGACAGTTGCAGTCTTATCCATTCATAACAGGACACCCTGTATAGTCCTCTATTCTCTCGGGACATTTTTTATATAAAAACAAAAAAAAAATTCCTCGCGGTAGGAAGGACTAAGCACGAAGGGTTTGCGTGCTTCGGCATTTTTTTTCGATCCAACGAAACCCGAGGAGGAAGCGACAGTAACGAAGCGAGCAACCGCGAGTAGAGCGGAGAATGATATTCCTGCTGGGTCTTTAGGCCCTTGGCCCGATGTCAGACACATCGCGCGGGCTTACTTTGAGACCTCTTCTATAGTACGAGAGACGAAAAAAGCGTGCTCCCTGTCGTCGGGACGGGGCTTTGGGTATTAGTGAAACTCTCGGATCGCTCTCAGCCATAAGGATGCTTCCTAGAAACTTCATTGCATAATTTTCTCACTGGCCGTAACTCGTTAAGCAATCACGAACAAAGTTGCTTAAGATTATGTTACAGCTATACTATGTGCGCAGGTGTCGTATTTACATACGATGTCTCGTGCCTTTGGAACGTATGCAAATAACTACATAGATAGAATAATCTTGGGTAGACGAATGGAGAAGGAGCAGGGAGAGAGAGGAAGAGAGAGAGAGAGAGAGAGAGAGAGCCAGGAAGGAATATTCTAGAAACAAAAACCTAAGATCCCTTGCACATGCCTTGTAAATGCACATTCTCGAAGGTGCATTTACGGGGGAGATACCTTTAGGCGAAGTAAAAATGGCGGATTTTCATGATTTTTTTTTCAAAGGTAATATTTATTCACCATTTTTTAGACTTACGGGATGTTTTATTACTACTTTCAGCTGTTACGAGGTATTTTTTTGTTAATCTTTAAAAATGGCGGAAATATGGCACGGCCTTCCAAACGGGTTGCGGCGGATTTTGTCAAACAAATCCGACGAAGAATTTTGTTTCATTAACACTAATACGCAGAATATGAACCAAGAAAAAGTGAGAAATTTTGGAAATCGATGCAATGCTACGCTTTAAAATGAAAATATTGAATTTTTCGATAAATATTGGCTACATTTTGCAATTTAATGCAAACAAATTAAATGCAAATGAGGCGTGATTTGTATTTTTATCATTTATCACAACATTATAACCACAATTCCAGAGACTTTGACCAATAGCTCGGGATAAAGAAGTTTTCCCCTCTGTTAGAATTTCCAGTCTGCAATCCAGTACAATACCATAACGGTGACGAATATTGGCTCAATCCAATTATCCATATGATCCAATAATATCCAATTGAATAATCCAATTATCCAATGAAATTTTCGTTTTTATCTATTTATGAATTTTTAAAAATATTTTGCCATTTCATTTCTTATAAATACATTTTTCGTACGTCATCTACAATGTTCAAAGCATGTTCAGTAATTTTTGGAACCTTCTTGGATAGAGAGCTTGGTCACTATGCTGGTTTGAAAATGGACTAGGTAGCATCAACCCATAGTGACCACGAGGGGATAAACATCGCTGTATGCAAAGTATTATAGGAAAAGTTCAAGCTCGTGTGCCCACTAGTCCAGTAAAAGAGACGAAAACCCAGCACTTTTTAGCGCAGAATATGATTTTTTGACTGTAGGTTGCATACTGAAAGTAACCCCAATAAAATGTTGCCCCTCAACTCGTCCCAACCCTAAGATACAGGGGTTGAAAACTTAAAAATCGCCGTATCTCGATAATTAATAACCTGATCAAAAAATGTTTCAAACACAAGTTGTTTGGTATAATAAAATACGTATAAAGTTATCTGACGTCCAATCCCCTATCTTTGAATATAGCGGCGCAAAAACACGAAAGCACCACTGACCCAGACAAGGACGCAGCAATATGTCTACTCCACTCGCACACGCATAAACCCCGAATTTTCGTATCGTTTTTGTGCCGCTATTTTCAAAGATAGAAACGTTTTTTGGTCGGGCTATTAACGCCTTAGGCCACAGTAACAGGTATAAAATCATGTGCGAATTTAACAATCTTTTTTTCGTATGAAAAAGTGATTAACTCATAAAATTAATTACACATTTATTTCGTAGAATGTCAAGCTGTTAGAAAATATAGATATATTTTTTTTCGATGTACAAAATGGCCGACCACTCGAAACTTCTCGAAACAGCTTTTTTCCAATTGGCGTGACAAATAACTTCAACAATTTTCACTCGATTTACTACAAATTTGAAAGTTATGTCCCTTATTACATTTGGCAGAGAAGTACGTACGGAATTTCTGATTAATCGAAAACTTTTCATTTTATGAGCTGTTTATGAGCAGTTATAACGAAATGTATCACTGAAAATTCATTTCTTAAGGAGAAATATACACCTAGATGGTCGAGGACGGGGATTTTGAAGCTATGAACATCCCGTCGACCGTAGAAGACCTACACTATGGGCCTGGTATCGATGATTCCATGTAAGTTGACAAATTTCATGATTTATTCATTCCCAAATTATCAAACGCGTTTTTCTCAAAACCACGTTTTTCAAATCGGTACCCAAAATTTCTCGAAAACCAACGAACCGATTGCCTTGTGGTTTTTTGTGGTTATTCTATACACCATTATCTAGTACTTGTCATAGGAATTTTTTTCCGTTACTTAGTTTTTACTTTATAGGCAAAATAATAACTAATTTTTGGCCCAAAAATCACTATTTATGTTCAAACTTCCGCCATTTGGTCATAAATCGATATTTTCAAAATCGGCTATGACAGGTACTAGATTATAGTATCTAATTTAATAATCTTTTTGGTTTTTTTTCAGATGATTTTTGAAGAAACGCCAGTGGGTACCGTATACGCAGATTTTTTTACGACGCTCCAACGATCATACAATATCCCTGTATATTTTTTATATTTTTAAATAAAGAAAACTAAACATATTTTTGAATGTATATACTTTTAGATAATTGAAACCCCAATCCGAAATTTCAAATAGCTTTCCTTGAAAAAATTCACAAAAATGACCTTTTTCCGGCTCCTAGGTGTATATCTCCCCTTAAGTTCAAATACCTACAACTTTTGAGTAAAACAATATGTTTTAAATTCCGTACGTAATTCTCTAGGTATTATAAGGTAGATTGACGGCAATTTTTGTTTTTTGTTCTAGGTAAAAAATTGTGGATGCTAAATGTCACGCCGCGGAGCGCCTAAAAAAAAGATAACCAAAGAAAATATTAGTAGTCGACCATTTTGTAGATCGAAAAAATATATATATATTTTCTCACAGCTTGATATTCATACGAAATAGATGTGTAATTAATTTTATGAGTGAATCACTTTTTCATACGAAAAAAATGTTGTTAAAGTCACACATGATTTTATACCCGTTACTGTGTCCTAAGTCCTTACTTATCGAGATACGGCGATTTGTAAGTTTTCAATCCCTATTTCTTAGGGTTGGGGCGAGTTGAGGGGTAACATTTTTTTGGGGTTACTTCCAGTTGGCAACCATCTACCTTTAGCCAAAAATTCATATTCTAGGCTAAAAAGTGCTGGGCTTTCGTTTCTTTTACTGGACTACACTGAAAATGCCATAACTATACAAGAGCCAGTGGCTCGTTAGACGATTTTTTTTTAGAACTTACCGCGAGAGCAACGAGCTCTCGGGGAATATGTAGCGGTACGAAACGCACGCACACAGCGCGAAGGATTTGTAACGCGCGAAACGAGAATAGCCACGTGAAAATAGAGGAAACGCAGCACACGTACCGAAAAGCGTTGGTGCAGAGCAAATATATATACATATATACGTTCCATGTTAGAGCTGACTGACGAATGTGCCTAATGAGGCTGGGGATAATGGTGTTTCGCTTGCAGCTAGAGGTGTCAGAGGCGTGTGCCTCTTTTCCGAGATGGGGACTGCGGTCAAATTATCGCTCCCGCGGCTAATGACGAGGCCCGAGAGTTCGAGAAGCGAAAAGAACACAACAGTGCTGCGAAGCTATCTAGCTCGGCTAACTATGCAACCGCGAAGATAGATTACTGAAAAGCTTGGGTATCGTGATTATAAACGTCGAAGGGGTTCGATGACCCTGCATTTCAATGGAAACACAAATGTTCCGATGGTTGAGGGAATTTTTTGGAAGAAAAGTACTCAATTGAATGTTTCGGAAAATTAAGAATATATTTGGCTATATTTGACCTATATTACATAATATTTTCATCGAAAAATATTCAGAACCAAGCGTCTTATGCGCTGCCTTCGGGGGCGCAAAAAAAAGTTCCTCCACTGCTGACATGATTCCGACCAATTGAGTAGCTGAAACCGAAAAAGGAAGGAATGTCGTTAACCTGGAAGGTATTTCCTGTACAATGACGTAGGATTTTCGAAAAATATCAAAATCTAACAAAATGGCGTAGTTATGAAAAAAAAGTCTGTTTTATTGCCTGTAAAATGGTCGTTTTTTTCAATGCCAAATCGTCAATTTTCATCCAATCAAAAATATCCTACGTCGTTGTAGAGTAAATATATTCAAGAGTACTCAGTTCAAATTTCAAGTCAATCGGATAATTGCTCTTTAAGTTACAATGTCAGCAAATTTGAAAAATCTCATTTCGAGAAAAAACGCGTTTAAAGATTTAAGGCGGCCCTCTAGTTTCTCGGCTGTTTTTTACGGCTTTTTCAATAATTTTTTACGGGCAAAGCATCGAAATAATCAACCTCGTTGTTTTTGCATAATCTTTATTAACATTTAAATAAGCTTTACAAATTTTTTGAAGTCAAAATATATAATAGAATAAAAGTTATAGTGGCCGACAGGAAGACATCAAGTAAAAGAGGTGCTTGACGGTGACCAAGATTGCGGCTGTTCTGCTTATCTGAAATCAAAAAACCAAACGGCATTTTAATCTTCATATTTGAGACTAGCGATTGAACTAGAGTGAATTCTAAATTACAAAAATTGACTTTTTTATACACTTTTGAAAATTACATTCTATTTTTTACTCATTTTTTCTTAAGTTTTTCGCTCGTACAAAAAAAACTATCGAAGCAATCATGATAATCCTAGTTCAATCGCTGGCTTATAACATATTAAAGATGCTGTATAAATTTGAACAAGATCGCTGCAGTAGTTTCTGAAATATCGTGGTCACCGTTTCGAAAAATGGTGTTTCGAGAAAAACGCGTTTGAAAGTATACCTGCTCCGTATACTTGCTCCGTTCCAGGGCCGTCACTTGTAAACCACTTCGAATATCGAAAAATCCTTTGGCACACATTTTCTACACATGTTGTAGATGTGATTTATGAAGAAATAAAAATCGATTTTTTTTACCCGAGAAACTAGAGGACCGCCTTAACTATCGATTTTTGGAAGATAACATTATATTGATAGAAATGATATAAATGATAATGATATTCTTGAAAGTATAAACTGCCGAAAAAGAAAAATAAATCGATTCTTTGAGTGTCACACTGGTATAGCCCCTTAACAGTGGAGTTCCAATAATCGAACCCTACAATTCGAAGTTTTAATATGCGATTGTGATAATAGTGAATTTGGGCTACGATGGAGGAACTGCGTATCGTATTTTTAATATTAATGATAGATACATAACGGCGCAGTTTCCGGCAATGTTTACTCAATCAGCTTTTACTCGAAGCCTTTTTAGGATTCGGTAGTTGAACAAGGAACCCTTAGAACTTCGTCATGTGCGTCTGTCACAGCATCACAATTTCTAATTTTAAGCATATATGCATGAAATTTTGCAAGTGGATGCTCCGAATAGGAATCTCAATTAATATGTAGCAACATGCTGAGAAATATGTTTTTAGGGTGTCGTCTCTATATGTAAAGTGGCAACTAGGGTGATCTGAAAAGGATCATTAGAAATTGTACTTTCAGTAAAATAGTAGAACTTTCATGTGACTGGATTCCTCTGTGAAATTTTGAATATTACGAAAATGGCAAGCGGTAGAAAAAAAGTTCGATTATTAAGGCGGGATATATATTTACAACGATCAAAAAATCGATTTTTTTCCCCCTTTAAACGATAAAACTATGTATGTAGAATATTTTCTTAGTTTCAAAGCGAAATTCGAAAAACTTTAAACGTTATAGCCCGTCAACGCTGTGCCTCACCGCTCGGTTTCGGAGCGAGCGTGAACTTCAAACGCAGTTTTCCCAAAACTGCATTATCGAAATTGGCGTGCAGGATTACTCAAAAACTATTAAGCCGATTGATTTGAAACTTAGTCGAAATATTGATAATATTGTTACCTTCTACTTGACTGTTGATTTTTTGTTGCAACTGCGTGCCATTTCCTTAAATTTGCATTTTCTTTATTTTAATTAACGTCACGTAGGAACTATGCATGTTCTAACTGAAAAAATGTTTGAACTTTTTTGCAAATCAAAGTCTACGGGAAGCGAGACTGCACGCCAATTCACAACACTCCGCCTCCGCTCTGTCATTTTAAAGATGAATTCATTAAAAAGATTGTTTTGTATACTTGAATATACTATTAAAGTATACCTAAAGTTTGATAATTGTAGAATAATTATTTCTTAGTTTGAAAAATCCCTCAATGTTGCTTGCTTTTTTCCTATCTAAATGTATATCCCACCTTAAGAAACAAAAAACCTTTCATCATTTGCTATTACCAAAGGGATAAACATATTGTAAAAAACCATCTGGTGATGCGTATGTTTTTCGTCCGAATGCATTTTCTCAGAGACTAAAAAATATGGTAGGATTAAATGATGATGCCACGATTTGTTTTTAGTTTTCCAAAATCGTTCCAAAAAACATCCGGATTTCTTCCGCTACTTTTTTCTCAGAAATTAAAAAAGGTCGTAAAAATGAATGACGATTCTACAATTCTTTTCAGTTTCGAAGAAAAAAGTATCAGGGCGGAAAAATCCGAATGACCGTGTGGTTTTTTATACCTTTATCCAGGTTAAAACAAATTAGCAAAAAAAAATGTTCTAGTTAATAATCGAACTTTTTTCTACAGCTTGCCATTTTCGTAATCTTCAAAATTTCAATAAAGTATCCAGTTATCTGAAAGTTTTATTATTGTATTGAAAGTACATTTTTAAATTATTCATTTCATACATGGGGTGATTCGGATAGGTATTGATACGAGGCATTTCAATTTTCTTTTTGGACGTCACTTTTCGTCCCACGCTGCATATATAAATATATATATTAGAGTAACACAAATTTGAGCTCAATTTTTTCCCTTTTTCTCACCATTCAATTATCTACTCTAAAGCAAAACAATTGTGGCGAGAGCTGCGAGCGGTCAAAAAATATTTCGAGGTCGCTCAAGCCTCCCAAAAATTCAAACTTTTATTAAAAAATCGATTTTCTTTTCGTTTAATTCTCCCCCATGAATGTTACGCTTTATAATTTTTAAATTAAGCTCACGAAAACTGTAGCCAGCCAATGAATATTCAGTAGCCGCTCCAGAGCTTCGAAATGTTCAATTATCACCAATTTTTGGTTCTCCTTTCACTCATAAATTTAACACTTTGAAAAATGTTCAAAACAATTAATCCTCTTTTTCTTCAGAAACGGATTTTTTTAATTTACCTCACACTTCTAACCAATAAAACGGGGTGCCTATAATTTTGTTTACGCACAAGAGCTTTACAGAATTATTTTACGAAAACAAATATTATAATTCGTGGGTTAGTAGTGTGAGGTAAATTTGAAAAAAAGAAGCACGATTATTTGTTTTGAAAATTTTACAAAGCTTCAAATTTATAAGTGAGATGAGTAAAAAAAATTGGCGAAAATGGGAAATTTCGAAGTTTTTGAGCGACCACTAATTATTCATTGACCGGGTAGAGCTTTCGCGAGGTTAATTTAAAAATTATAAAGCCCAAAATTCATAAGTGAGAAGCGAACGAAAAAAAATCGATTTTTGAATAAAAATTTGGATTTTTGGGAGGATTGAGCGATCTCTAAATATTCTTTGACCGCTCGTAGATTTCGCGATAATTGTTTTTTCTTTAAAGAATATAATTGGATGGTGAGAAAAAGGAACAAAACAGGGCTCAAATTTGTGCCACCCTAATTTATGACAATGTGCCACCCTAATTTATGGCTGCGTGACAAAATACCCGAAAGACAAAATATCGTCATGACGAAACATCCGCGAGACAAAATCCTAAATCTCGTCCACCGCATTAACGGGGTCGCGCGCAAAACACCTTTGTGGGGTGTGTGAGATAGTGTGGTGGGGGTATAATACGAATTTCTTCATTGAACCCAAAAAACAAACCCAAACATATCCGTCACATATTAATAATTTTCCTCCTTTTTATGATGGAATAAATTTCAACGGCATGACGTACACTTTAAACTGTATATAATATCGGCAGATATTTTGTCTTGCGGATATTTTTTCGTCGGGTCCAAACGCGTGTTACCATATATAAATGATATACAACGTTATATAATTTATATATATATATATATATATATATATATATATATATATATATATATATATATATATATATATATATATATATATATATATATAGTATAAACTGCTTTGTTCTACTACAAAGTCTTCCTCGCAAAGTTTCAACGGTATAAACTTCCGGTTTTTAATGCAAGCTGGCTCCGATTACCCGCGGTTTAACTTCGAAAAACAACCATAATTTTGGAAGCCTTTGATCTTGATTGACGTGAGTGCACCGTCGGAGCTTCCTGAAAAACAGAAACGAAAGTAATAAAAAAAAAGAAGTAGAAAGAAGGAAGAGCATCGAGTGCATACATCAAACGCGTACGTGTGGCTCTCGTACTCGAGTGTCCGAGCCTAGCGTGGACTCGCAGCACGAGCGATGGCTCCTGGCCAGAGACATTCTCCGGAGTCGAACGCGTATAATAGTTCGCTAAAGAATTTTGTTCGGGGTACATAGGTTAGTGTTTTTGGTAAAACGGATATTGCGACTCGAGTGATTCGTGTCCCTGTCTGGAAGCCCGCAACGTCGTTTTTTTTTCGTCTCCCACGGATAAGTGGCGCGGTACGTACACGTGTAAGTCTCAAGGGCTACTAGAAGCGAACAGACCGAGTCTAGCGTAGAAGAGTGCGCGACGAGAAAGTTGTACTCGTACTCCGAGGACGTTGCTCATGAGACACGCGGACCCGCTCGTGCTCCTCTTCAATGCACTCCGGAATTTGTCCGGGTGCATTCTCGAGTGAGAAAGCACGTTGCCCCTTTGCCCTGCACACTTTCTTTGCCAGTACAATATGTGATTAATTTTTTGACACACGCAGCAATAGGCAATCGGACAGTAATCAGAATAAAATCTAAACTGTAGTTAGAATGTATGTTTGTATAATTAAAACGATCATTCGATCAATATTTGTGTTAAACAATAATGGTTTATATTTTTAAACCAATAAATAAAATCCGATAATTCAAATATTTTTAACCTGCTCTTCACCTCGAATGAAACACCAATCACGGCGTATGACGTCATTCGGGTGTAAATAAACGTTTGTATGCGCGTATTTTTCCGTCTTGTTTGGGGTTTCGTCTCTTGTTTGCGTTTTTGACAGGGAAACAGGATTTAAGGCGGAATATACATTTAGATAGGAAAAAAAATAAGCAGTATTGAGGGATTTTTTTAACTGAAAAATAATTATTCTACAATTATCAAACTTTAGGTATACTTCAATAGTATATTTAAGTATACGAAACAATTTTTTTTAATAATTCATCATCAAAATGGCAGAGCTGTGGCAGAGTGTTACAGCAAGGTCGCCGCAAGAGTTGCGAATCGTTTAAAAGTTCAAAGATTTTTTCAGTTAGAACATGTATAGTTTCTGTGTGACGGTAACTGAAATGACGAAAATGCATATTTAAGAAAATGGCACGCATTTACAAACAAAAATCAACATTTCACGCAACATTTCTGTAAAATGTGGATTAAAAAAGTAGTTTGTTTCCAATTTTAAAAAACAATTTTCGCCAAGTAGAAAGTACGAATATTATTAATATTTCTGCCAAGTTTCAACTCAATCGGCTTAATAGTTTTTGCGTTTTGAGAAAAACGCGTTTGAAGTTCACGCCCGTTGCGAATCCAAGCAGTGCGGCACGGCGTTGATGGGCTGTAACGTTTGAAGTTTTTCGAATATCGCTTTGAAACTTTGGGAAAATATTCTACATATATGGTTCTATCGTTTAAAGAAAAAAAAACGAAATTGATTTTTTGATCGTTGTAAATGTATATCCCGCCTTAACCAGGAACCCCAAACTTCACAAAAACGTAAAAAATAAGACCTTGCATTTAATTTCGAGGTTAGCTTGGCGTTTGTTTACACACATATGACGTCACGCGTTCTGAGATGACGTGGTGTAACATTTGCGCGGCAATTTGAAAAAAATAACATTTAGACACAGTTTTAGGTACTTGAAAAGCGTTATTTATAGAAATAACATTTCACATAGATATGTATATCCATTATGGTTAATTTTAAACACTTTCCGAAAAGTTGTACAATTACCTATTCCCGAAGCAACGAATATTTGAATAGCGCGAACCTGATGGGGACTATTGTTTGTTCTTTTGTAGGCACAAATGGAATGCGCATCGATTTCTCGCGTCAAGCGGCCGTTTCCAGTACTCGGATGGGTGACCGCGCGCTGACTTGAGTAGGCGGCGCGGCGGTTTGGTAAGCTGTCAGAAACCGGAAGTGTCTCACTCCAGAAATTGCATATACTTCCGAAAAGTCGTGACCCAGGCATGTTTGCCAAATGTCATCGTGCACGGAAAAAAATGATTCGTAAAAATTAATAGTTGGTGTTTATAAATTACTGAGGAAAGATGGACATAATGCAGTTTCACACTGTAAACCAATCATGTTACAGCACTTTTAGGAAAAAATAATGGATCAGACGTGCTTTTTTACTATTCGAACCGATGGAAATGCAGATTTACGCTGTAAAAAAATCATAATGATCACCGCGATAAAGTCAACTGTCGAATTTACAAATTAAATATAAGATATCGCGGTACTCAATGCGTAAAATATACGGAGTACCTTAAAAAAAAAAGTGAGATTAGACTGGTAATCACTGATTTGAACCATAAAATTCTTCAACAAGCAAATGTTAAAAATGAGATTAAATTCTATTGAAATTTGGTATTGTCTTCTGAAAAATGTGGTGTGAGTTTAAATTAAAAACTGCAGTGTACACCTTGCAAATTGTATCGTAGCTCGGTATTATTCAATACGTACAGATTTAATTTTTACAGAGTCAATTGTCATTTTTTAACAATTCGGGTAAAGCATATTTTGATAACGGGTTGTTGAATACTAATACGGATATTGAATTTATTAGTGTGATACATGAAAAAAATTTCAAAGCGCTCAGTAGAAGTTACAGCCGACATTGCGCGGTACACCGCGTGTATCTCGAATTTTTAAAATGTGCACTGTAAACGCGTGACCGCGTCAACTCGGGGGTTAAGGCGTTCAAACCTGCACGCCTAAATCAACAAAGAAAAATTCTATCGCGTGGTCGCCCTCAGTCTCGACATCTACTCAGTGCTCTTTTGGATCTCGTGGCGTAAAGTTTTGCGCAGTGTTTTCAAGAAACGACAATTATTTATAATCAATTTGAAAACGGACACACACACAGTGAACAAGGACAAACTGTTAGTGAAGAAAAAGTGCCGTGAAAGATTTGTTGATGCTGAAAAGAGGACGAAAAAACGAAGTGAGTATTGTATTTGTACTTTTCTATCTCGCTTTCACGTATAATGATGCTTGATGTACATAAAGTTATTCAATATCTGCATTATTTGCTATTTCACAGTGTAAAAATTTGTCAATGAAGTCGTTCATTTTATAACATTTTTAAATGTAAAAATTCGTGGGTCCGCTCGTTTACTTTTGACAGTTTCACATAGTAAACATTCGCAAGTCGGTCCTTCTACTGTTTACAGTTTCACAATGTAAAAATTCGTGAGTGGCTCCATCTACTGTTTACAGTTTCACATTGTAAAAATTCGTGAGGCGGTTCATCTACTGTTCACAGGTCCACATTAGAAAAAGTCGTGAGTCGGTTCATCTACTGTTCACAGTTTCACACTGCGAAAACTTATCGATCGCTTAGCATAAACTCAATAGTCGTACAGTTCTTTGTGTGAAACGTGGCGTGCACTTTTTGGAGTTTTACGTAGCAAATATCGAAGATTTTGTACCGAGAGGCGCTATTGATGTAAGACACAGTACATTTTGATGGGATTTCCATCAAAATTTACAGGATTTTTTTTCCGTGCATCAAATGCATCAAAGACCATGGGGGTTCTTATGCCTGTGAACGATGTACCGTTCCCGGGAAGCATTATAATCAGCGGACAGTTTATATTGAGCTATACTTTCCTGCTAGAGATGATACAACTTTTCGTTCGCAGCAGCAGCCTCGGCACCATACTGGTACATCTTCATTAATTCGCATACCCAAATTAGATATTATTCGTCATTTCCCATTAGAATTCACGCACTTGTGTTCTTTGGGTGTTATGAAAAAACTTTAAAATGACTACTGAATGGATGGATCTCGGCAAGTAAAGATGAGCCATCGTCAAAAGGATAGGATGTCGACAATGTTGCAACCATTACACTCCCAGATATCAGTAGAATTCCAGCGTACCACAAGAACATTAGATAATATCTCCGAATGGAAAGCCACGGATGAGAGGTTTTTCTATTGTACGATTCACCAGTTCTTCTCAAAGAAAATAAAAACTTGAAAATAATTACCTACTGCTCCTAGGGTTGTTCCGATACTAGTAAATACAAGTAAAGTATCGATACTGTTCTTTCGACACCAAGTACTTGGGGTATCGATACTTTCTTCCCATACCTACTTGGAATCTAATTGAAAAGTACCTGTATCGAACCGACAAGTACTTGTATACTGGGCATGGTTTAGAGTCTACGCCGTCGGCCGTGGTGGCGCTGTAGTTGGCCGGGCTCTGGCGGCTCGCAGCATTGGACAGTATTAACTAATAACGCTACTCGATTGGCATGGATCACCAAACGCAATTGGTCGAGGCTATACGTATGTGTAAGGGTAGTCGTAAATTCCTACCTATAACGGTAGTCAATTTCCGTTGACTACTTATTCTGCAAGAGCCATTTAAAAACTAAAGCACTTAAGGTAATTCTGTAGGTGCACGTATGAGCCAAAAGTTTCGGTCGAAACGTATAGTGACATCCATGCCTATACGATGCTGTTGGTTGTACATTTTTGACAGAGCTTGTACCCTCTATATGTCCCACACATTCGCACCTCGTGCATAGATATGTCTCATACTCGTATAGAGAGCAGCGCTGTAATCGTGGCAACAGCGCGATTTTCCTGCAGTCAAAGCGTTGAACTTCCTACGATCCGTCTTTCGCGAAATATTTTATTTAAATAAGAAAAACGTGAAAAGGTCAACCCAAATGCGACACAAAGGCAAGGTTACAAGAAAAAGGGCGCTTGTTAAAAACTGAAAGCTGTGGCAGCCATGTGTCAAGCAAATGCGACTAAACGCGATGAGAATAACCATAACCTCAAAGGTCAGCAACAAAAATTTGCTATCGGATCGTGGATTTACAACATCTTGCCAACAGTGTAAATTGTATTCGCTGTAACAAAGACAAATACATGCATAAATAGAACAAATTAAATTCGTTTGCGGAATAAAATTTATTTCACATCCGTCTCAGAATTACTAGAACTCAGGGAAAAAACACGCTTCGAGTTCCCAGACCACTTTTCATAAGACGATATCTCCGAAACTAAACGGTCAAAGTTTGTCATTTTTTTAAAGTCAATCCCACAATAGTACTGCGTACACGTGGGTTTTTATTTTGAAATCCTAAGATCCGTTTAGGACCTATATCGAGAAATGCGAGCAAACTCCTATCGGCTTACGTGTTAGGTATAGGGATCGCGTACAAAAATACCCATATTCAATTGCAATTATCGCATGAACTAAACGGTGAATCGAATTGAATTTTTGGGCATCAGTCCATGAAGGTCATATCTACACCATACTTAGATTTCAGCCAATTCCTAAGATTTGACCAAAACTACAGAACTACCTTAATAGTCGAAAGTGGAAGAGGAACGAATAGCACTACCAGTGAATCAGAAGGCGATCTTTCGACTGCATCTTCCTACGACTTTCAGAAACATCACAAGGAGTTAGCCCATGGGCAAAAAAAAGAACAAAGGACAATCCGACGGAGTGTCAATATACCTATCGAATCTCGCTTCTGTTTTGAAAAACGATCCGTTAACTGAATAGGACGAAATGAAAGCAATTTTTCCAAAGCGACATAAATAGGCACGAGGATTTGCGACCATGCGAATCTTTATTTTCGAAATCATGTTCCTTAAAATGTTCTTTGAGAAAAATATATTAGTAGTGTAAATATGGGGATATATAAAAAAAAAGAAATGTTTAAATTAGAGCCATTTTTACAAGCAATTAGCAGTTAGAGCATAATGTATATGATTATGTTGTTGTATTAAGGTTTCGGGTGTCTATCGGAAGGGAATGGACAAATCTTCATTATATCGAGATTCGACTGTATATGTAATCCCTATACTTCATAATTATCTGTTATTGTACTAAAATAATAAGCAATAAAATATCAAGGCCGTGTATGTGTAGTCCGTATTTGATATACAGTTGCATGCAAAAGTATCCGGCCAAAGATAATTTTATGATTAAGTAACATTTAAAGGATGAAAAATGGTAACACAAATATATCATCGTAAAGTTATTCTATAATGCAATCAAAATATTTAATTCAAAAATCGTTCATAACGCTTAAAAATTATTGGTAAGAAAAATAACACGTTTTGCTGCTTCATAAATGTTCGGCCGAATTCCAAGATATAAATCGCTTCGCTTTGTTTACTTTATCAGTCACGAAATCATGTAAACATGGAGAGCTCTGTTCCTTTTGCATTGTACGATCAGCAACACTAAGTCAAGATGGCTAAACGCACGTCTTTAGATATACGTAAAGTGGTTATCAAGTTGCACAACGAACGAAAAGTTTCACGTGAAATAGCTAAAATTTTGGCGATTGGAAGATAAATACTGTCCTGGGAGACCTAGGAAAACAACTAATCGAGTCGATAAAGTGATCAAAGGAAAGGCTGTCACAGACGTAAAAAAGAATGATGCAATCATCGCACGTGAATTACGCGAGGAAAGTTTGGCTGACATTAGCCAAAGTACTGTTTCACGTAGACTGACAGAAGTGGGACTTTTTGGACGTATTGGAGTTTAAAAAACGCTCATCAGTACACAAAATATAAGGCCAGATTAGAGATCGCGAAAAAATATCAGAGCTGGAATGTTGAAGATTGGAAAAAGTGCTGTTCTCAGACGAAACTAAAATTAATTTGTTTGGAAATGATGGAAGAAGGTACGTTCGACGACCAAAAGGAACTAGAAATGATTCGCGATATCAAACACCAACTGTGAAACACGGTGGACGTAGAATTATGCTATGGGGTGCATTCTCTTGGAAACCCGTCGGTCCAATCTTTAAAATTGAAGGCACTATGAGTTCTGCTATGTATAGAGATATTATATTAAAAGAAATGCTGCTTTATGCTCGTCAGAATATGCCACGAGGATGCATTTTTGAGCAAGATAATGATCCAAAACATTGATCACAGCTCCTTCAGCAGCTTTTTAGCAAGAAAAATATTCGAATTTTAGAGTGGCTGAGTCAATCTCCGGACTTGAATCCCATAGAACATTTGTGGCAATAGTTAAAACTAAGAGTAGGAACTGAACATTGTGCCAATAAAGCTGCTTTGTGGGGAAAAGTTCAAGAATTGAACAATATCACTCAAGATAATCATCAAGGTTATTGAATCGATGCCTCACCGATGTGCTGCCGTGATAGCTTCGAAGGGCATGGCTACCAAGTATCGATACAAATCTTACATTTATTACCGTGTTCAATTTTTTTCTTGAGTTACTATATTTTTCTTTGTATATAGTGCGTAAATCGTACTTGGCAGGATATTTATGAAAAAGCGAAAATTGTTATTTTGGTTATAACTACTTGTGAACAGTTATATATAATTTTTCAATAACACGTTTCGATTGCATAATAAAGAAACTTCACGATGATAGGTTTGTATTTCTATTTTGCATCTTTTAAACGTTACTCCATCATAAAATTATCTTTGGCGGGACACTTTTGCATGCAACTGTATATTTATTTGCCTATCCTCCTCTCGCACACAAACATACACCACATCCAGATCGGCACGAAACATATCCAGTCCGTTCGGGAAAGGCGTATTTACAGAACCCAAACAATCACGTTGGTTCGATAGAACGTGGAGAAGAAAAGGAAAATGATTATTTTTCAATGAATTTGAAGACTTCAACTAATGTCACACATAAGTCATTGTCACAGTTTATGTTTATTGCTATAGATATATAACACGTACAAAATATGTATATTATCATATACATTATGGGTAAATTATCACATATGACCACTTTATATAATCTATGATATGAAATATAAAATGTATAAAAGACTTGACTGCATCGACGTGTTGAAATTACAGTCGTAGACTTAGGTGCGTACTTTCACGTTTCGCCAATTTTCATGCGTTTTCGCGCTTGACGAGCACCGTTCCAGTCCTTTGCCGCGTTGAAAATTTTACCCACTGACTTCTCGATGTCTTTGCAGGATATCAATTTGTCACTCTGGAGATATTTTTTTATGAGGATCGCTAAATGTGAAGAAAATAATCCGTTATTAATAAACGATGGCGCAGCAGTTGCCACGGGCATATTGTTTATATAAATCAAATAATTAATACTCTGCAATTCGGCAAAAAACTTCGTTTTTGCGAAAACTTTCTTCGACTTCGTCTCTTTCACCGCTGTGTACGTCTTAATAAGAGCAGGAGCCAGAAATATCTTCAAAACTCGCCTTATGGAATCGATGGGAGTGCTCGATGTGTCCACATTTTGCCATATCAACAATTTCTGGAAGAAAAATGTATTAAGGAGGTACACTAGCTTCAGCAAAATGGTGATAGATCAATAAAAATTGGTGAATATATTCTTTAGTATTATTCATGTAGATACAAATTTTTTCAGATTTTTTGGTTGTGCCGTTTTCTTACAAATAATTTACAAGCGTTTATTCTTATACCCGGAATATATACCTATATCTATAAAAACGCTATGCTTATACACGTGAACTTCAATGTTCAATTACTCGATAACGGCACAATGAAAAAATCTGAAAAAAATTGTATTGACATATATAATACTAAAGAATATATTCACCAAATTTTATTGATCTATCACCATTTTGAAATTTTACCATGGTTTAGCATGGCAACATTGTATGACGCTGGTGTACCTCCTTAAGCGTTATAAAAAATATATCGGCCAGAGTTCTTACAATTTTTGCCTTGCGGTCCTCATCGTTGTGTATCGCATGTTCGAACTTTTCGAATTCGTCCTGTCCTTTGAAAGGCAGATCGAAACCATGTTCTTGCCAGCTCAGAGAATCAGGCTGCTGCATGTTGTTTAATTTTACGAAATGATATTCGGCTCTCAAACTGCGAACCTCCCTTGTCAACTCTTTGAGTTGTTTTTCGATGGGCAATAAACGTTCCTTGATTACGTTTTTTATGTTCTCGGTGAAATCTGAAGTATAAAAATAATCAGAATAAAAAATATTCCACGCAGCATGAAGAACTCTTGTTTTGTATCAACCATTTTACCATTGATCGTTGGATAAGCCGAGACAATGACATTATCGAAGACATCCTGTGGTTCATCCTGTGGTTCATCCTTGACCGTGGCATCGCCTGCTTTTCCCTGTATCGAAGATGGCGCTGCATTGACAGAAATTATGCGTTAATGACAAAACTATGGAATCAATAGCGCCTTATTGATACTCTGTAACGTTGAAATATATAGTTCAGTGTTTCTTTCGGGTAAGGTTCCGAACCCCCCGCCGATCTAGCTGAAATTTTTTACAAAGCTTCGGCTTAATATTTCAAGACAACCCTCAAAGAGTATTTTGACGACGCGCGTTTTTGGGTTTGGATTTGTTTAGGTTTGTTTAGGTTTGTTTGTTTTGGTTTATTTTGGTATTTTGGTCCGAGCAAAACAGAGAGCGCGATACCATATATAGGTACGAGCGGAGACGTAGCCGATATACAGGGTGTCTCTCTTATCTGTGCCACCCGAAATAACTCGGTAATTATCGACATCACAAAAAAATGTTTCAGACAAAAGTTGTACGGTGTGAAGGGGGCCATCAATTGCGACCAATTTTTTTTTATTTCGATGGAGGCGCTTTTCACTTTTTTAAATGGAATGGTACATTTCTCTTCAACCATCTTGTGGCGCACCTCAACCGCATAAAAAAACATTAGGGGTCAAAGTCGTGCAAGGTCATTCAGTATCGATTATACAAATCTAAGTATCTCGGATCACTATAAAATATTTGGTAGTGACCCGATATATTTAGATTTGTATTTCATTTTAATAGGTGACGTTGAATGAGCTTGAACGACTTTGACCCCCAATGTTTTTTATGCGGCTTGAGGTGCTGCACAAAATGGTTGAAAAAAATGTACCATTCCATTTAAAAAAGTGGAAGTGACCTTCACTGTGCGTCAGCGCCTCCACCGAAATAAAAAAAAAATTGGTCTCATTTGATCGCCCCGTTCACACCATACAACTTTTGTCTGGAACATTTTTCTGTGACGTCGATAATTACCGAGTTATATCGGCTGGCAGAGATAAGAGGGACGTATACATATATACTTACCCTGTATAAACAGCCGGCGCGCGTAAAAAATAAACTTAAAAATTCAATACCTCGAAAACTATTGCGAGTCGCTAAAAAACCCTCTAGGGGTTGTCTTAAGATATTAAAAGGAAGGTTTGTGCAAAATTTCAGCTTGAGCGGAAGGGGGGGGGGGGGGTTCGGAAACGTAACCTTAAAAAAAAACTTAAAAATTCAATATCTCGAAAACTATTGTGAGTCGCCAAAAATCCCTTAAGGGGTTGTCTTAAAATATTAAAAGGGAGGATTGGGCAAAATTCCAGCTCGATCGGAGGAGAGGGGGTGTTCGGAACGGTACCTTTCTTTCTGTAAAGACTCAACGAAATACGCAATCTTTTGAGAATGAACTAACAAATATATATATATATATATATATATATATATATATATATATATATGCACTGGGCGGGCCAAAAGTCGTGGATCAAACGAAGTAAGGAGGTAGTCCAGATCATTTCGACGAAAAAGGTCCTATACAAGTTGGGCCGACTCTTGATACCCCAGCTCCGATTGTTTATTCAATATTTTTGATAAACCGGTTGCTAGCTGTACAAGAAAAATTAATGTACACAAAAACTACTTACCTCGTGTGGGTTATTTTTTTTAAAGATGCAGCCTGATGTAGCTTTCGCATGAAAATATTGTCTCCATTATTGTCAACATCAGTTATTGGAAAAAAATGAATTTGTAATCAATTTTTATATCATAGTTTTTTTTCTAGGTTTTCATCGTGGATCGAAGAAAAATGTTCTACCAAAACGTGCAGGAGTAACTACAGGGGTACGATTCGATAGAATATTTTTCTTTTTGCATCAAAAATGCAAATCTGGAGAAAAGCATTACAATTTTAAAAAATATTGCAAATTAATTTAATCCTCAGAATTCAGAATGATAATTATGAAGACTGAATTTTCCTGTGAAAGCCACATCATGAGGCTACATCTTTAAAAAAAAAAACATCTTTATATGGTTAGTAGTTTTTTCAATAAATTTTTTTTATACCGCTGGGGACCAATTTTTTAAGAACACTGACAAAAAATCACAGCTTTGAAATGGTTGAGAAACGGACCAACCTGCACCTGATCTTTTTTACTGACAATAATCTTGACTACCTCCCTATTTCGGTTAATCTACCAGGTTTTGGACCACCCTGTAAATAATGTTTTTTGCCCTATTAACTTATAATTGTTTCATAATGTAAAATAACGAGAAAAAAAACCGCATAACATGTATTCTTCATTATTTATATTAATTCATAGCGCATATCAAAGTTTTACCTGATCGGTTATTGCGTTGCGATAGTGTGCTCTCGCCAGATTCTTGTTGGCGTTCAAATGCAGCGGAAACATGCAACAGCGATGAATATTATTCCTCAGTAAAATAGACGAATTTGATAGATTTTTAAATGTAATGACTTACCAAAATGAAGTGCTGAAACACGCCGCTCTTCGGAACGGAGCCTCGCAAACGTCTTAACCCTCACATATTTGTCTGTCGCTTCATCAGCCGTTTGTTTCGCAGTCATATCCTCGTCGCTTGTAAATACTATGTGTTTCTTGTTCACGCACTTCAATTTTTGCTGCGCTTCCTTGTAATTTCCTTTGTAGAAGACCAAATTTGTTAATAAAGCAAATGCGCACAACACTAATTACAGATTATGTGCTAGTTTTTGAAAACATACTTGCTTGTTCCCGTAATTGGATGGGAAATGTAGGCCAATTTTCTAATGGTGGCATGCAATAGCGAACAAATGGAAGGAATGTCTCTATCGTGTCTTTTTTATATGGCGGCGGCATGAATTTGGTCATTAAAACATGATTTTCTTCATCGTAGTCGATCCAATCTGACGGCACAACGGCGACAGTTTTTTCCATTCCAGACGTCTCTTCGATGAATTCGACTAATTGATACTTTGGATCAGCCATCTACGATGCGAGCATAATACAAACACATGAACAGGACATTGATTATGGTTTTGCATACTTTGGCTTCTTTAAATAAGTGACAAACATTATCAGTCGATTGTTGCTAACTTGTAGTTTTTTCTTTTTTTACGTTGCACAGACTTTTAACCGTTTATTTAAATTAATGATTTAAGATGTGTAAATAAAGTCGGGTACGATTAACGTATCTTCCGTAATAACTAACCTCAAAGATGTCCTCTGCGAGTGTCAACGCCGTGAAACTAGCCGAACAAGGAGGATCGGTTAGTAAATTGGGATGTACCAAACACGAGGTTAAGTAAAACTTTTATAATACTTTTATAATGAGAAACTAGCGCTTTTCTAAAAACACACGTACATTAAATACTCTCGACATGTACGGACGCGGACGATGCACCTCTCATTATTTTTTCTACGCGAAATGACGACATTGTTAGTGTCATACGCTGCCGCACGCAGCGTGTGTATCGTATTTCACAGGCACGAGCACGCTCTAATGTAAGGGTCTTAAAACGAAGGCGAATTGCAGTGGTGAGGATTAAATCAGGTGCGGAATGTTCATATAAATTGTCTACTTACGATCAATCGACGATGTTTATAACCGTCTATACTATCGGGTAATGCGAGAAAAATGGCTTTTTTGAAAATTTTACCACCAACTTTCAAAGGCTATAAAATAGAAAATATCACATAGGGTTGTTTTCTACAACTTATATATTTGAAAACTATTTGAAAACTACACACACACAAAAATTATCATTTTAAAGTATTATTATATTATTATTAAAGTATTACAAAAGGGCTTACCTTTTTTCGCTTTAGGAATAGACTTTTTTCACGTGAAAGTTACCAAACCAAAAATCAAAGTATCGTAAAATTCGCGTTCGGTATGGTGTCGAGTGAAGCTAGCACCGCAACCCTTCGCGCGATCGTAGCGCCACCCCGTTGCCTTCATTGTGGGGGCCGCTTTTTTATCGTTTCCCCATTGGAGTTTAGACTCCTGTATCTAGCTTCCATGAAATTAGGGATGATTCAAACTACTTTCATAAGATATTCTTTATCTTATGAAAGTATAATGAATATCATTGTTCATAATTCAGGATAAAAATTCTTTGACAATTCTTCTACAATAGTTATTTTAAAGATTCTTAATGCTCAGTTGCATTGGAAATCAAGTTTTCAAACATTTCTATTCTGCTTAAAGTGATTTGCGTACATCGGATATAAATTCGCGATTAAAGAAATGTCATTCATTTTCATCAGAATCACTTACATTTTGCAAGTGGTCAGTTTTAACATTTTAACATAAATCCGATGGAGCGTTAATTAGTTAGTTATGTTTGATCGTGTAGAACATGTACAGTTGAAATGCGATATAACGAATCTCTAGGGAAGTTCATTATATCGAGTTTTCGTTATATCGAGATCATGTTGTTTAAAATATTCTTGAAAATAAAAAATAGTGGTATAAATATAGGGATATTTTTCGAAGAAAGAAAGGCTCAAATTAGAGCCATTTTTACAAGCAATTAGCAATTAGGACATAATGTATATTATTATGTTGTTGTATAAAAGTTTCGGGTGTCTATCGGAAGGAAATGGACAAATCTTCGTTATATATCGAGGATTTCGGTATATCGAGGTTCAACTGTACTTGTACTTTCTTCGTCCGTAAATTAAATATTGTTTACGAAACACGGAATCATGGAGCCTAGATACCAGGAGGTTCGATACCAGGAGAAATGATGGCGCTGGGGTGCTCCGGCACCTATATGTATATAGATATACGCTAAACATGAGTGCGATCTAAGACAGATCACAGATGATGTACCTAACCCTCATTCGTGTTAAGGGATAACACCACTCTGGGATTTTGGAAAGACGTTTTCTTGCCTAAATATACTTTGGTGTCATAAAAACAATATGCAATTGGTCCTGTAGCGATTTTTTTAATTTGAAGGTTCAATTATCGATTTGGCCGCAGCGCCTCGAAGCGCGCACTCAGTTACTCGTACAACTTTAAACGCGTTTTTCTCGAAACCACTTTTTTCAATCTCGGATGACGGATTACTCGACCACCTTTGCATGCATCGATTTGAAATTTTGATAGCAGCTTCACAATTACATTCTCTATAGGAGTACGTAGCCGTTTTTTGATTGAATGAAAATTTTTTTTTATAAACAATTTACTGCTTTTTTGGCTAAAATCGATTTATTTTCTTCAAAGTGCGATATTTTTTCAAAATTTGAAAGCAAATTTCTAGGTAGTCTCATAGCTAATAATATATAAATTGTCATTTTTTTGGTTTTTGTTTCAGGTCTTATATTTTACGAGAAAACCGTTCTCCCGTGAAGCTATTTGTAAAAAAAAACACGTTTTTCTAGATGGGCTGTATCGCCGCAATTTTGAGTTTGAGTTTAAGATATTTTCTCGCTTTTGCGTTTTTTTTCCGAACCGTCATGAGGAAATTATGAATCGGCGGATATTTCGACGTTTGATGTCACCATGGAGACTAGAGTAAAGGAGCCCGAACGCATATGGCGGAATCGTCGAAAAGTGGATCGCGAAAGTGATGAAAGATCTTGTAGTTCGAAAAATATCCGCAAGCGATACGAGCGCCTGGTACCGAATAGGATAGGTGCGTGAGGACCGGCTTAGCAGTGTTTGTGACATACATACAGTGATGTATTACTGTCAGTTACTATATATGTGAGTATTATATGTATGTCAGTTACATACAGTTTGCGCTGTCACGCATCGTTGAGTGATATTTCGGTATTAAAAGTATTTATAAAATCAAAACAGAAAAAGACGATCCAATAAAGATAAGAACTGAACCTTAATATTATGTTTATGCAATTAATTCGCGAATTGGCGAAAATATTGACAAATATTGACATCGGCATGTGCAACTACATGTTGATTCATTTTGCCAAATCGTTTGTATTTCTTTTATTGCATGCTATCTTCGCCGGATTTAATTATAATTGCCATCAATTTTAATGCGGTTAGAGATTCCTTTGATACAGCAAAAATGTAATGCATGGTGCTTGGATAAAAAAAACGTTTTTTAGGTTAAATATGCAAATCCTTTAATATAAATCCCCCTCGCTCCCATTTCGTTATAATGTATTACCTATAACATTCAATTGGATTTATTTTTTGATTTCACTTCGCCATGGGTAAATATTGCGCTTACCCCGCATGTCCCTTCCGTCACTAGAATAGGTAGTTTTCTAATATTTAAGTTGTTGCCCCGCCTGGGGTTTAGATTCGGTTTTGTTTGTTGGTTGATTTGAGGCTTGATGTAAATTATACATTTTATTATTTCTTTTTGTAGCGACGAAAAAAATATTTTTCTTGAAAATCCAGTATGCAATATTCACATTATGGCTCTTTAATCGTACGTGTCACCGTATACAAATAAAACAATTACAGTATAGATCACCTCCAAGTAAAAAATTACTGATATATTATCATTTCATAATTTAAACAAAAGCATATCAATATTACTCTTGAGTATTATAAACCGCGCTAATAAGAAAGAAATATACGACAAATTGCGGATCGAAGAAATATACGAAATTGCGATTCGAAATCACCGCGCGGACGGAGCCAGCAGTGGTAGCGCCGCCAGGCGGGTACAATCCGCGGATCATTCATCACTTTCACAACCATTTCGCCAGCATTGCGTTCGGGCTCCTTTACTCTAGTCTCCATGGATGTCACGATCGGTCTGTCGTGAGGTTAGAAACTCATCCGAACACTTTCACCTCGTTGACCAATATATTACTATATATGTACGTGCCGCTGCACACCAGCGCCAACACTTCGGAACATTTTCGGGGACGCTTTTTTCGGCGCCTTTGCATTGCCGCTGAACCGCCTGGTATCTAGGCTCCATGCACGGAATAAATACGAGTAATGGGGTTAGAGTTTACAGCGCATGCGTTACATGTGGTAGAAAAAGAGACAGAATGCTACTCTGTCTCGTGTTCTGTCTTCGTTATGCAGTGTACCGACCGATCGTCGCGCAGCTCGCGGTCGTAGATCGCAACACAAAAATCACGTTAAGCGTACCCCCACCACCGTTGTTACAAAACCTGTGTGTAAGACCGTGAGCGCGAGGCCCGCAAGTTATAATGGCATATGTGTAAAGTTAGTTCAAAACGGACTCATTAGAGTATTTGGCTGTTGTACGGAAATCATCTTTAATAGTTATTTATTTTATATTATGTTCACAACATTTTTTTATCCTCGCGAATGTCGGTATTTACAAGGTAAATCGGCAATAAAATTTTAATATTCAACCAGACCGCCAAAACCCTCACGTTGTCAGATGTGTAGTCACATGACACCTGTGACGTCACATGCGAGTAAACAAGGTACAGGTCCTACATCGCCGCTGAGTTGTCGCACAGCAAAGCTTCCTATCCATTCTTATTTAAACGTTCATGATATTATCCACCTGTATAGGCACTGATTTACCAAAGTTTGCCCATGCCCTCTCACGAAAATCCTATATATTTCCGAATTGCATAGTGCGTGTCTCGCAACAACCGGAAGTACTCGAGTGACAAATGTGACCAGGAAGTCAAAAGAAAGGATTCGTAAAAGCACGCAACGGCACACAAAGGAACATTAGGGAAAAAAGAATATAGAAATCGTCGCGCGTGTACAATAGACATAATCATTTGGCCGATTACGGGCCAATTTATCTTTGAAGCATCTTAGTCGTTGATGTCTTCGGCTTTACCGTACCGGAGGGATTGCCTCAGGATTCCATGCATTTTCTTCTTCTCCTCGTGCGTTCCTCTATGTCTTATTTTATCCTTTTTGCCGATGGAAAATCGAATTTAGCGAGGAATAGAAGAAGCTCGAGTGTAGATAAGCGCTACGGAATGGCTCGTTGTCTCGTAGCATTTATATCGGATGTTTTACCTCTGAATTCCTGAAGTACCGATGCGTCCTACTGTACTTCACGAGTGAACAGCAGTTTCTTCATGTAATTCAAATAGGGAATGTCCTCCACTTAAGGGGTTAGGCCACAATAAGGGGTATAAAATCATGTGCGAATTTAACCATTTTTTCGTATGAAAAAGTGATTCACTCATAAAATTAATTACAGATCTATTTAGTATGAATATCAAGCTGTTAGAAAATATATATCTTTTTTTCGATGTACAAAATGGCCAACTACTCGAAACTTCTCGAAACAACTCTTTTCCAATTCGCGTGACAACTGACTGCAACAATTTTCACTCGATTTACTTCAAATTTGAAAGTTATGTTCCTAATTGCATTTCGCAGAGAAGTACGTACGGAATTTCTGATTAATCGAAAACTTTTCATTTTATGAGCAGTTTATGTGCAGTTATAACGAAATTTTTCACTGAAAATTCATGTCTTAAGTTCAAATACTTACAACTTTTGAATAAAACAATACTTTTTAAAATTCCGTACGTACTTCTCTAGGTATTCTAATGTAGATTGACGAGAGTTTTTGGTTTTTGTTCTAGGTAAAAAATTGTGAATCTAAATGTCACGTCGCGGAGCGCCTAAAAGAAAGATAACAAAAGAAAATATTAGTATTCGGCCATTTTTTACATAAAAAAAATGTATATATTTTTTCTAACAGCTTGATATTCATACTAAATAGTTAATTATTACACATTAATTACACATACTAAATAGATGTGTAATTAATGTTATGAGTGAATCACTTTTACATACGAAGAAAAAATTGTTAAATTCGCACATGATTTTATACCCGTTTCCCCTTAATGTGTATATATATATGTGTGTATATATATATATATATATATATATATATATATATATATATATATATATATATATATATATATATATATATATATATATATATATATATATATATATATACAAGATGTATGCATGAACATTTCTGTGTTTGTTTAAGGGGAGGGTAGGGGTTTCAGCGTGAAAAAGAAAACACTTTTTTGCGAATGTCTTTCATTTATATGGATAGAGTAAATTGATTGAAACCTTTTGTACATTGTTAAGGGGTTAGCGATTTGAAACCCCATTAGCGATTTTGAAAAAATCGATTTTTTGTATTGCTTTTTTTTTGAAGTATAAGTATCTGAGAATATGTCCTGAAAATTTCAAGTCGATCCGAACAAAATTGACTGAGATATGAGCGTTGAAAGAGCGTTGAAAGAGAAACTTTAAACGCGTTTTTCTCAAAATGGCATTTCTGTAGTCGGTGACCAAGATTACTCGAACACTAATGAACCGATCTTCTTGAAATTTTGCAAGCTTATTTAATACATAAAAATGTAGTCTTTAATCGTTCGATTTTTTTTTTCGAAAAAAATGGCCGTTTTATAGCCAAAAAACCGTTTTTTTCGTTAAAATCGAACCATTAACTTTGACTGTCCGCCATTTTGTGAAAAATGAATATTTTTTAAAATCCTTCGATTAAAGACTAGTTTATACTTATATTTGACTAAATCCATCCGCATTTTTTTTCAGATGATCCACTTCGCCGCAATGTTGGTCACCGTAAACCGTGTATATAAAAACATTATTTCATTGACGGCCATTTGCCACTAAACAATGTAATATTTTTCAATAAAA
Source organism: Ophion ellenae (assembly GCA_963210295.1). Classification (NCBI taxonomy): domain Eukaryota; kingdom Metazoa; phylum Arthropoda; class Insecta; order Hymenoptera; family Ichneumonidae; genus Ophion; species Ophion ellenae. The sequence goes on along the minus strand of OY723391.1, from coordinate 17,775,486 downwards.
AAATTACTGAAAGTTCTTCAAGATGTGTTCTTTAAGATGGTATATTGATCGATTAAAAAAGTTTTGTAGTTTTCTTTAAAAAAATTCATGAAAAAGGCCTTTTTTGCGCTACAAGTGGGGGTAACCCCTTAATTGTCATTTCAAGAACATTCCGTAAAATTTGCACGCAAAAATGTCTACAAACAAGCCGGTGCCGCGTTTTTCTCGAAACCACTTTTTCAAAGTCCATTTGAAAACTACATGACCGATTTATTTCAAACTTGGTACACACTTTCCATATATAAAATACCTCCCCCAACAGTTAGTTTGAGATTTTTTTACATTGAGGGGGTTTTCCACCTCCAAAATGGCGGAATTTTTCGTGAAAAATAGCACTTTTCACTTTACATGACCACAAAAAATTTAGAAATGAAAAAAAAAATTATCAAAGACCGTTGGGTGGTAGGATTTGATGATACTTTGACTAAATTTGAATGGTACTTGATTTCAGATAATTTCTAGCTGAGATACAGTGAACACCGCAAATCGTGTTTTTCCGAAGGCGTTCTTGGAAAAGCTTTGTCACCGGCTTGTTTGTGGATATTTTCACGTACAAATTTCACGGAATGTTCTTGAAATGACACTTAACAATGTACAAAAGGTTTCAATAAATTTACTTTATCCATGTAGATGAATAAAAATCGCAGAAAAGTGTTTTTTTTTCACGGTAAAAGCCCTACCCTCCCCTTAAGTGTGTAAGGCTTTTGACGTTACTGTACAGAAGAAACATCGGGGAGAAGCTTCTGTACCGCTAACGGATTAACTGGCGACTCTTCTAATTAAATCGTTAGCTTTAATCGAGATATTTAATCGACGTTGAGAAAATACTTGCTGCAACTCCTCTTTCTCTCTCTCTCTCTCGCCTCTCTTTCTGTTTCTCCCTTTATCCGCTCCCCGTTCTCTCGAAGTTAATGATTAATAGCAATTCGTCGAGCATGGTGCTCGAACTACACCGAGCAGACTTCACCAACTATTTCAGTTATTCGCCTCGATTCAACGCTGGCCGTACTATTTTACTAGGAAATCATAAAGAGGGAAAATTGTATCGCAAAACGAAACTAACCTCGCGGTAATCGAGGTGGCTTTTCATTCCATGAATCGGCTTTTTTCTTCCCCGGGGAGCCTAACTTCGCGCGCTTAAGAGGCGCACAAATGCCGATGTATCTTCCGGCTCGTTTGATCTCGTTTGAAATAGCGAGACCACAGAGAGAGAGAGAGAGAGAGAGAGAGAGAGAGAGAGAGAGAGAGAGAGAGAACAGATTCCCCCCCCCGCATTTCGTGCACTCTCGTAGTCGTTATTCAGACCTATTTTTATCCACCCCCCCCTCCCCCGCCTTCTTCGCGCTTTTATTACATCAAAATGAAGTGTATCCTTGGCTTCTTGCATCCGCAATCTTGCTTCAATCAGTTGGAACTGCGCTTTAACGAAACGGTGCGTTCAATCATATTCTGACGATCAAATATTCCCGAGGTTTGCGGCTCCCAACCACGACGCGAAGAATTTCGAGATTCATTTTTTCGCCATCATTTTCTCAAGATATTGAGGGAGGTTTCAATTTCGCAGGGCCAAAAAATGTTCGATTTTTCACCAATTTTTTAATGCGAAAAATATTAAACATGGAATGTTGCAATTTGGTATGGTTACCAAGCGGTTTTTATCGAACGTGACAACAATTTTTAAAGTTTGACAAAACATGGTACTGGGAGTGGGAGGGCGATGATATTCTTCATTTGCGGAAGTCCTAAGTCCTGAAAAGGTGATCTGAAGCAAAAAATCAAACATATTTTTACTTTGTACAACATTACTTTGTACGAACTAGAATCAAGAAGAAAATCGGAAAAATAAAAGAATAGTGAGCGTACAAACTTACTTTGTACGACCTAGAATCATGAAGAAAAATGGAAAAATAGAAAAAATAGTGTGCGATCGAAGGGAACGTTTGGTTTTTTACCAAAAATGTTTGCAGTTTTTTGTTCATGAAATAAGAACGTTTGAATATTTTTGGATAATTCTAGGTCAACTAATGAAGACGTTCTTTGTACACGTGCCTGCCAAATTTCATAACGATTGCTCATCTAGGACGTGGAGGACTTCCGCAAGCGAAGAATATCATCGCCGGAGCAGCGACATACGTGGCTTGTTCCACTCCCAGTACCATGTTTCCTCAAATTTAAAAAATGTTCATCTTCAATAACGATCGCTTAGTAAACATACCAAATTGAAACAATCAATATTCAATATTTTTCGCATAAAAAATTGGCGAAAAATCGAACATTTTTGGGTCCAACAAAAGAGAAATCTCACTTAAGAGGCTATACCAGTGTGACACTTTTAAAAAATCGATTTTTTTTTGCTTTTCTCGACAGTCTATACTTTCAAAAATATCCTGTAAAAATGTCAAGGCCGCATCTTTAATCATTTTATCTTGCAAAAATCCATAGTTAAATCTTTAACCGCGTTTTTCTCGAAATGAGATTTTTCAAATTTGCCGACATTGTAACTCAAAGAGCAATTATCCGATTGACTTGAAATTTGAACTGAGTATTCCTGAATATATTTACCCTACAATGACGTAGGATATCTTTGATTGGATGAAAATTGACGATTTGGCATTGAAAAAAACGACCATTTTATAGGCAAGAAAACAGACTTTTTTCATAACTACGCCATTTTGTTAGATTTTGATATTTCTCGAAAATCCTACGTCATTGTACAGGAAATACCTTCCAGTTTAGCGACATTTTTTTCTTTTTCGGTTTCAGCTACTCAATCGGCCGAAATCATGTGAGCAGTGGAGAAACTTTTTTTGGCGCCTCCGAAGGCAGCGCATAAGTCGCTTGGGTCTCAATATTTTTCTATGAAAAAATTATGTAATATAGGTCAAATATAGCCAAACATATTCTCAATTTTCCGAAACATTTAATTGAGTACTTTTCTTCCAAAAAATTCCCGAAAATCACCTAAATTTTCAGCGTTCACACTGGTATAGCCCCTTAAGGCGTTACCCCCACTTGTAGCGCAAAAAAGGCCTTTTTCGTGAATTTTTTAAAGAAAACTACAAAACTTTTTTAATCGATCAATATACCATCTTAAAGAACACATCTTGAAGAACTTTCAGTAATTTTTTTATTGAAAAATATTACATTGTTTAGTGGCAAATGGCCGTCAATGAAATAATGTTTTTATATACACGGTTTACGGTGACCAACATTGCGGCGAAGTGGATCATCTGAAAAAAAAATGCGGATGCATTTAGTCAAATATAAGTATAAACTACTCTTTAATCGAAGGATTTAAAAAAATATTCATTTTTCACAAAATGGCGGGCAGTCAAAGGTAATGGTTCGATTTTAACGAAAAAAAAACGGCCGTTTTTTGGCTATAAAACGGCCATTCTTTTTCGAAAAAAAAATCGAACGATTAAAAACTACATTTTTATGTATTAAATAAGCCTGAAAAATTTCAAGAAGATCGGTTCATTAGTGTTCGAGTAATCTTGGTCACCGACTTCAGAAATGCCATTTTGAGAAAAACGCGTTTAAAGTTTCTCTTTTAACGCTCTTTCAACGCGGATTCTTCTCTTTCAACGCTCATATCACAGTCAATTTTGTTTGGATCGACTTGAAATTTTCAGGACATATTCTTAGATACTTATACTTCAAAAAAATGCAATAAAAAAAATCGATTTTTTTCAAAATTGCAAGTGGGGATAACCCCTTAAAAGGGTTGAAAGATTTTATGTACGGAAAGAGCGACAATTTTCGACGTCTTCAATTTAGAATTGGGTATACATTATTGACGATGTATAGGCGTTCTTCCCTGTTTAACGGTGTTCCCCAGGGTCAATACTCGGATAGGTGACCGCTCAAACGCGTCGATTACTCGGCGAGTTATTTTGCGTTTTTTATAATGACGCAACTGAAAGTCAGTAAAAATATAGTCGCCTGTATCGACAAAGGTTTTTTACAGTTTCCCTGTGCCCTCGTGTGACTACTATACGGTAGCGCAGTAAGAAAAATTGGCTGTCGGCAACATCCCGGAGGCACACTCGGAACAAATGTGGGGTATAAGTGAAATGGATTGAGTCGTAAAAGCCTGTCAGGGCATGCGAAGGAATATTGAAGAAAAAAATGTTTGATTATAATATTCTGACGCGTGGGTCGATATTTACAGCTTGCAGTGCCCCACTTTACCTGAGACGAAAATAAAATTGCCAGCTCTGCGGAGGATCGGCCAAGAGTTTTTTTTAAAATAATATAAACAGGAAAATCATCTTAGGCGCGTATGCGATCGTTTCGACGATTTGCGTAAAGGGTATATACAAGCAAAATTTCCCGGTGCTTCTTCAATCTAAACGCATCGTATTGATACATGCTCCTAGATACCGAGAGTTTGTTTACAATGAGCAGACTTCGAGGGATGTTTGGAACTCGAGTTCTCTCTCGATTTCTACATCTCTCGAGGCTCCAGGGCTTCTGGAAAATGTCCGGTGACACGTGTTCCCGCGTCTGTACATACGTCGAGAGGAAGTGAGAACGGGTTGCTGGCCTCTTACACCAAAAGGTGGTGAAGATTCTCAGCCCGTGCACTGTACACGCAGAGACAACAATAGAAAGAGAGAAAAAATGTCCACGTGTTTGATCCCGGCATCATCGAGATTGTTCCGATCAAATTGATTCAAATTTCGCATTGATTGTCCTCGCATCGAATTAAATTGTTACACACGGAAAAAAAGAAATAGTACAAAATACAGGGGCTACACAGTTCGCATTGGACACGAGCGAGTGCACAGCGATATTTACTGAAACACAGTGCTCAAAATACAGTGTGCTTAAAGTAAATTATTACAGTTCCTATACTGTCCTCTTTGGCCTCGAACCGCTCTACTGTATCTTTTACTGGAACACACAGTCCAAAATACAGTGTAGTCAAAACTAAATTTTGACAGTTCAACACTGTAATATAAATTAAACAAAACTTGCAATTTGACAGTTGGTATTATGTACAATGAATGCGCCAGTTATATCGACAGAGTTTATGTAGACACACAAAAAAAGTTTATCCATAAAAGAGAAGTTTGAAAAAAATGTGTAGGCATTTTTTTTTTAAATCAGTCATACACAAGAACGTACCTTTTTGTAAATAATTTTCTCTTTTTTATAATTTCTTGAATTCTGACACACAAATTTCGATGTCCGCGTCCCATCAACCACGCACTACTAACTGGCAATCCTTTGTGTGCTGGCCTCGTGCCTCACCTCGTGCCTCATTTGCGTACAGTATAAAAATCAGTGATCTCATGTAAATTTTACAGTTGAATATTTTTACTAAAATCACTGATGTATTCACAATATCGAACTGCAAATAAACCAATGTAACTGTAAAAATCTCAGAGAGCACAGATAACGTCACGAACTGTCGAAAAAAGAGTAAAACTACCGTGGCACACTGTGAAATTTGATGAATCACTCTGTACTCAACACAGTGTACACTGTAACCCTTACACTTTACGTACAGTATAAAAATCAGTGACCTCATTTAAATTTTACTGTTGAATATTTTTACTGAAATCACTGATGTATTCACAATACCAAACTGTAAATAAATCAGTGTAACTGTAAAAATCTCAGTGTGCACAGATTACGTCTCGAACTATTGAAAGAAGAGTAAAACTTACCGTGCCACACTGTACAATTTAATGAATACAGTGTACACTGTCACCCTTGCAGTTTGCGTACAGTATAAAAATCAGTGACCTCATTTAAATTTTACTGTTGAATATTTTTACTGAAAACACTGATGTATTCACAATACCGAACTGTAAATAAGCCAGTGTAACTGTAAAAATCTCAGTGTGTACAGGAAAATTCGTCATTTTTGTAGGACAGGATTTACATTACTCTGTTTTACTGTAAAATGAAATATGGCACCCTGTTTTTTATGGGGTTTATACTGTGATTTTTGCTGTTTCTTTTTTTCCGTGCAATCGAACAAAAGTTCAGAACGATTACTCGAATAAAGTGTAAGGAACTGAAATACAGTCACGTTTACTTCGAGCATTTTTGAGCGAATAAACACTCGATATATCTAATGATATAGGTTGTATATTGTCGTTATTATAATATGTGTAATCATTTTTAGGATGTGTATAAAATAAAAAAAAATTTAAATATTTATCTCGAAAGTTTTATTTACCGTTTTGAACAATGTTACTGGGTAGGTGAATAAAATCAGCGCCAGATTTGACCTCTCCAACTGTAATCTAATCGGTAGTGGTGGATATTTTTATTCCATTCGGTTAAGGGCCTGCATAAGTTTGAAATTTCAAAACCACGATTTTTTTATCGCATAGTTTTATAAGCTAGGGTCTAAACTTTAATTGGTAACTAGGATTTTTTAAAAAATCGATGAATTATGACGATTTTTGGCCAGGGCCAATTCGCCCACTAAGCTACCGCAAACCGTCGTGCTAACCTTACTACCTTTTAGTCTTTTGCTTTTTTCTCGGACCTGAGTTTTATGAACGGGTTATTTATGAACCGCATTTAAGGGGCTATACCAGTATGAACGCTGAAAATTTAGGTGTTTTTCGGGATTTTTTTGGGAGAAAAGTACTCAATTATGTGTTTCGGAAAATTAAGAATATATTTGGCTATATTTGACCTATATTACATAATTTTTTTCATAGAAAAATATTGAGATCCAAGCGACTCATGCGCTGTCTTCGGAGGCGCCAAAAAAAAGTTCCTCCACTGCTGACATGATTCCGGCCGATTGAATAGTTGAAACCGAAAAAGGAAAAAATGTCGTTAAACTGGAAGGTATTTCCTGTACAATGACGTAGGATTTTCAAAAAATATCAAAATATAACAAAATGGCGTAGTTATGAAAAAGTCTGTTTTCTTGCCGATAAAATGATGGTTTTTTTCAATGCCAATTCGTCAATTTTCCTCCAATCAAAAATATCCTACGTCATTGTAGAGTAAATATATTCAAGAGTACTCAGTTCAAATTTCAAGTCAATCGGATAATTGCTCTTTGAGTTACAATGTCAGCAAATTTGAAAAATCTCATTTCGAGAAAAACGCGTTTAAAGATTTAACTATCGATTATTTCGCAATAGTCGGGAAATGTCCCATTACATAGACCATAGAAATGGTTTAAAAGTCGACAAAAAAAATTCGACCTTTTTGACCACTTTTTCGTAATCGCCAAACCGACAAAATTCCGAAATTTTAAACAACCGTAGCGTCGATTCTATTTGAAGAACATGAACTTAATGGGAGGGTTTTAAAAAGTGTTTCGATATACTTAGAGAAATGCCGCTCGATTTATTCCGATATCTCAATTAGTTTTCCCGAAAACTCCACTCGTAAAATGGGCAAAAAAAGGCGAAGGTATGTGGAAAAATTGGTAATAATCGATGCTCTGAAATTCTCCCGAAAATCGAAAAAAATCGGCGCTCGACAAGCCAAACGGCATTTTAAAAAGCAAACGTCAAGGGCGAGAATAAACCCAGAACGGCGTCCCAATCGAACCAGAAAAGAACTGATCGACAATTTAGGGAAGTTACTTATGTTCGGTAGACACGGAGAAAAAAGTTTGGTTTTACATTTCTCTTTTACAAAATTATATCGATGTATCTTTACCCCTGAATACAAACTCACTATTAAATTCTACCAAAACCCGCAATTTTAATTTAAAACCGTCCAAAATGTATGGTGTGTGGTTTGCCCCCTTAAGCATGCTATACGGCAAAAATGCACAAACGTCAATCTTGTCCACCCTTTAAAGTGTTACCCGTTACGTTCAATTTAATGCACCCCTTTCCAATTTGCGGTGAGAGAAAAAAAATACAGGGGTGGTTTAACCCTTAATTTTTGTTTTGTTCAGTGTACACATAGTGAATTATCGATCGTTCTGCAGTAGAAGAATTTTCGTTTCTGTTCCACTGAAATCGCTCCCCTGCCAAAACTACAAAATCAGCTCTTGACATGCTTCACTCTAAGGGATGAGTGCATCCCTTAGAACGGGTATTCCGCTGATAAAAAAAACACGTATCTAATAGTTTTTAACTGGGCTATACCAGTGTAACACTTTTAAAAAATCGATCTTTTTTGTTTGCCTTTTTCGACAGTTTATACTTTCAAGAATATTCTGTAAACATTTCAAGGCCGTATCTCTAATTATTTTATCTTGCAAAATCGATAGTTAAATCTTCAAACGCGTTTTTCTCGAAATTAGATTTTTCAAAGTTGCTCACATTGTAACTCAAAGAGCAATTATCCGATTGACTTGAAATTTGAACTGAGTACTCTTGAATATATTTACTGTATAATGACGTAGGATATTTTCGATTGGATGGAAATTGACGATTGGCATTGAAAAAAAACGACCCTTTTATAGGCAAAAAAACAGAATTTTTTTCATAACTACGCCATTTTGTTAGATTTTAATATTTTTCGTAAATCGTACATCATTGTACAGGAAATACCTTCCAGTTTAACGGCATTTTTTCCTTTTTCAGTTTCAGCTACTCCATCGGCCGGAATCATGTCAGCAGTGGAGGAGCTTTTTTTTGGCGCCTCCGAAGGCAGCCCATAAGTCGCTTGGATCTCAATACATTTATAGGGAAAAATTATGCAATATAGGTCAAACATAGCCAAATATATTCTTAATTTTCCGACACATTTAATTCAGTACTTTTCTTCCAAAAAATTCTCGAAAATCACCCAAATTTTCAGCGTTCACACTGGTATAGCCCCTTAAAGCTCTACCATATGCATGCGTTTCAACAAAACCGAAGGCGGACACCAAAGTAATGTTTCTCCTTAGACACGAGTTGGAAAGCTTATGTCCTGCATTTTCCTTATTCCTGATAACATTTGTTCACGAAGTAGGATTAAAAAACGTATTTTCTTTCCCGAGCACCGCAATATATCATAATTATTCAATTTGTTATTTATTATCACTATAGAATATGCTGTTGAGCCTTCGGTATCATTATAACGAATCAGACTTTGTGATCATTTATCACTTGCACCAGCGTCTATGCATAACATTTCACTATAACTCCGGCCAGCGAACATTTCTAAATACACACCCGCGTGTACACCCGTGTATATAAATAATCCGAGAGGCTGGGTGCTTGACGACAATGACGAATGATTCATACGGTCGTTAACATAAGCGTGTATATAGTCTCGAGTGGTCTTCGATGGATCGCGTTCGAGAGGGAAGCCCTCAGGCTCTTCAGACTCAATGTCCGATCTTGGGAGATCTTCATCCGCGCGATGACCGCGCCTGGAGAGTCCAACGAATGAATACCTCGCAAGGACAGCGTAGGCGCCGCGCAAAGCTCATGAGAGCCTCGGATATTCAAACGAACAAAAAAGAGAACAAAAAAAGGTCGAAACGCCTTCGAAAAAGATGCTCGCAGTAAAGAGTGAAAGGAGGAGGCACGACGAGCAATCGCCCGTACATGTCCGAGGGGCCGCCGAGCTCGCGACGATACGGTTCAATTTATCGATACGAGACGAATAATGTTCGTACGGTTAGCTCGACTAGAATAATGCAACGTGTATGCAAGACGGAGAATCGACAATCGTGAATACAAACGTTAGAATAGAAATCGTCTCGCGCCAATACGGCGCCCAATCCATCGCGTCGGGATCCCAAGACGTATTCGACAATGGCGATGAATACAAATCGAAATAGGGGATACTCATCGTATACCCGAGGCACACCCAACCTCGAACCAATTCGCGATTTTCACGTCCTAAAGGTGGCGCAGCGATATCTCGATGTGGCTGATCAAAGATAGCCTCAAACGTAAACAACTAAGAACTTCGTTCTTGATTTCCTGCGAGTTGGCTATTGCATTTACCTCCATGCTAGATTCTAAAGATGCTACTGTAGTGAATAATTTATTCTCCGCTCTTTTTTCAGCTCTGTCAGCTGGGAATTTGGATTTTTTAAGGTTACGAGAGTCACTCGCAGGTTCCGAAGAGTCGTTCTATTTTTCAGAACATACTTTTTACAAGGGACGTCTGCAATTATAATTATACATTGTATATGGCAGAAATAACTTAATATTGCTCGATTGATTATTTATGAAGATACAAACTTGGAAAGAAAAAATCTTGTGGAGTGACTACAAATTCGCCTTGATTGCCTAAAGAGAGTCATTTTCAGAGCTAACCACTTTTTTGAAATACTTTATCTTTAGGTGACTTATGGAACGACAATTTACTTTTATTATTCATCTTGCACCCTGGAACACAGCAGAATCTCGAATTTTTCGTTTTTTATATTTTGTCCATTGTTACCAATGTATCGTAACAAAATTTAGTATATTAGTAGAGCTTCTGCATTAGGCTGCGAAAGGCGCCAAGACTTTTGGGGATCGCAAATTCGAATTGCGGTAGCTGCTGTACTTGGCACTGTCCGAACTAAGAGCCAATTTTCTCTTTTCGAAGTATCTTTCTCCAAGATCCGCCTGGGTTATTGGCTTTCGCGATAATAACAAGACGAATCCAGAAAGTATCGGGAGTAAGGTGGAACTGGGTACGGTTGTAACAATTTTGCTTCTATGGTCCGTAGCATCGCCATAATATGACCAAGCTTTGAAGGAAATACACAAATAAAAGAGTGTTTATCGATCTTCAAATGAGTACCCCAATCTAAATTTCAGGTGCAATAGTTACCCAAGATTAATTTCGAAACAATTCTGCCTCTGCTACGACCGGCCCTGGAACAGGGGTCGGTTATAACAGACACAACAAGTCAAAGACAAAATGTTTTCGACATAGTTTTATTACACTTGAATCGAAGAAAAAGGCCTTTTACCATTGTATGGCTAGCATGTGTTGTGCCGCTGAATCGCGCCAACATATGTGCCCTGGGAGTTACGTCCCCGAAAAAGACTGGTGGCTAGAATCGGGCGATCGAAGACGGGTAGCTGGGGTCTTTCCAATGACGAGTAAATCTCCAACTCAGGAATTACGAACCTACAATTATTTAACTTTATTCTAACTAGGCAACATTTGTTTTACAAAATGTTTAATTGCCTTGAAACCGCCTCGGTTGCCAACCGAAGACTGACTTCTGACGTTTCGTTCCTCTAATTGTTAACTTGGTTATTAGCAATCGAACGTTCTCGAACGATCGAATCGTACGATGCCGATTCAGCGATACGTGTCGACAAAGTCACCTCTGGAGGTGCTTCACCTGCCCAAACTGCTGTCGTTTGCACAGAGGCCTATGGCCTCTCGATTTCGTAAACCGAATATCCTCGTTTCTATGCGTTTTGAAATATGCGCTAAATTAGGGGCACAACACATGGCACACTTCTTATATTTTAGAATCAGTCAACAATAAACTAATAGATAACACAACACTTAAGGCGTTATGCGCAACGCCAAAAAAATTCGTTTTTTCACGATTTTTTTCTGGAAAAGGATTTCATTTGAGCAAAACAAGTATTTCCGAGACTATTTGCTGGATCGATTTGAAATTTTCAGGTAATATACTCACATATGTGTACATTCCGAAAATGCAATTAAAAAAAATCGATTCTTTTAAATGTCTAACTGCGTATAACCCGTTAAGCTCTGTCCTAATCAAAAACGAACCCAACATGAAAACAAAACCGACTGAGGTAGAATTAAACTTTTTATGCCAAAGAGAAGTTATTGACATGAATTAAAAGCACCTCTGCTAGAACAGATTCAGGCGTTCATGAAAAAAATTCCCTAAAAAAGACAAAATAGCTGTCACATAGGATAATCACGTTGAGAAATGAAATTTAATCAATAGAATTTAGAGCATCTTTACGGCTCAAAGGAAAAATAAACGCTTTTGAAATTAAAATTCATTCGACTGTGTCACAGGAGGATCAATTTAAGTAAGTTATGACATCAGCAGTTTGGGCCGTCTGTGCATTCTTCGTGGGCCCAAAGTTAGCAGCTTGTGTATTGTATCCATTTTGCTCTTGGACTCCATATATAAGATGCTACACAAACAAGGCAGTAATGCTCCTCTTTTCCTGATGATTCCGATGGGATGTTCATCTTCTTCTCGCTATTTGCTTTAGTCTTGTGGCATCTAGGAAATGAAACAAAATTATGTAATGTTAGAATCGTACCTACAACAAAATGTTTCAACCGTACCCACCGCCTTTTTTGGTCGAAAACAATTCAGTTTGAAAGCCAACTATCTTACACCAACACTAATGACGTTCTTCCAGCTTTTAAGGTTCCATTCATGACCATGAAAAAACTCAATGCTCTACATTTGATATCAACAGAGTAATTGTGGCAAAAAACTCCGATCGAAAGTACTTACTTTTCCTTGTCAAAACACAACAGTCGAAAACAGGCACCTTACAGGGCGACGAGTAAGAACCGAAGGAACGACAAAGACATCGAGTCATCGTTAGGTAAATATTATAACCGGTTTGTTTCGTTTTATTGTAAAGAAAGAAAAAAAAATGAGGCTGAACCGTTGTGACAGAAATTGAAATCATGATCGGTCGTAATTCGACACAACGATCTCGAATCTTCCATTTCTACAATTGCATGTGATTTTTTTCTCACGTTTTTGTTGTTGTCATTTCTCCAGCGTGCAGTGGCGGCGATAACTCGACCGCAGACGTTTCTTCGATCACTGGCGGCAAGAATAGCGAGAATTCAAATCCGCCGAACGTTACAAACTCAAACTCTACGAGACGCTGAACAATCATTCGGGATCTCTCGCTATACGCACAAAATACATTATACATACATACAGTGTTATAACTAAAGCTCGTCGTACAAAATGCATCGTGTTTTGGGCAACCCTCGCATCCCTGTGCCCAATTAGTCAAAACTTCGAAGCTCTGACAAGCATACTCGCGACGGGAGGCCACGAGACGTTTGACGTTTGACGTTTCGCGCCAGCTTCTCGTCCTCCGTCCTTAATCTATCTATCGCATTGTCTTTCTCATTTTGTTTCTCGTCGCATGCGTTTTTCTCGATTTGTCTTACAAACGACGCGGACAACGTAATCGTTTTCTCTTTTCAATCTTAAGCCCTCGGGTGTTTCGCGCGGTGCTTTACATTTTATATATATATATATATATATATATATATATATATATATATATATATATATATATATATATATGTTTATATATAAACACATACAAACTACGCTATTATAAACCTTTTGTCGTAGTGTACGCGTAATTGCGAAGCGTGCACACAATCGTTATCACGGATCGTCGATCAACTGCGTTCAACGCGACAACGAGTCATTTACAGTATAAGTGTGTGTGTATGTGTGGATCGGCGGAAGTCGCAAGCGAGAAAATCGTTGCGAACACGGTTTCTACGCATAAGACTCTCAGCTCGAACACAACTCATGGTTCGCATAGCGAAACAACGGGTAAAACGCGTCCTGATTCTCGTTTCGTCTTCGTACATACACTTGGCTATAAAAATTCTTTTTTTTTCGCACGCGACAATTAGTACGGAGATAATCGTGGTCAGTTTTTGTCAAATTGCACTCCGCGCGCGTATCCTCGTTGCAATTCGCGCTTCTTCGCCGCATATTTTTTCATACAATTCCCGTCGACTCTAATGCACAGTCAAATTGATCGTGCCTATCGTGTTTTGTCGCTTCTTTTTGGTCTTTTCCAGTGTTCGCACTCAAAGCTCGGCACTCGTGTAAACGGTCATGGCAGTTATCGGTAAGACGCGCAGGTTAAAGCGCGCAACGATGGAGCGTTGAGGCATTAATTCGCGGCGATAACAGCAGCGGTCCCGGCCGCCGACGTGGACGTGGAGGATTTCTTCTTCAGAACGATATCCTTGATGTTGAGATTGACCTTTTCTTTGCGCGGTGGCGGCACCGACTGCAGGCAGAAACGCTTGAAGGCCTCCAACTCGCGCTCCGCGTCGTCCATCTCGCCGTCCTCGAGGTCTATATCTTTTGGCGTGAATACACTCTCTGGAAAACGAGACGCTCTGAATACTTACAGATTGCCAATATTTCAACGTGCAATGAGAGAAGAAAGAATTATTGTTTGAAGTTTCGAGTTTTTTTTTTTAATTCGTCGATTTATCATTTGGACTGAACCGCTTTGGTCGTCCGAATTCACCACACGCCGGGCCGATCACCACGTGACGCGATCACCACGGTGTCAGTTGAGAAAGTGAGAAGTAACGGAAAAACAAACATCAAGGATTTAAGCGGTAAACAATGAATTTTCGTGCGAGAGGCGAAAAAACGATAATACGGTAGAAAATTATGGAGACAGTACACTAACCCGGGCAATAATTGGGATGTAATGTGATTTCCGTCGGGAAGAAAGAGAGTAAGTAAGCCTTGATTAAAACGAAAATAATTTGTTTCTTTTTATTTATTTCAATCTTCTTCAGCATTTGAAAAATAAATAGTTTTCCTACGCATAATTAAATCGTATGCGTCTAATACGTCACTTAATATCACAATCGATTCCGTCATCACTGCCATTGATAAAGTTGTGTTGTTTTTTTTTTCTCTTTTTCATCGTCTTACAAATGTGCAGATTGTCAATAAGAACAATATAATTGCCGCGATATATTTCTCTCTTTGTCTCTTTCATTCGTTTTTTTTCGTTCTCGCTTCGAAAGCTCACGGGGGCCTCGGGTAAGTTAAAACTGGACATTGAATATTTTCGTCGTCGGTATAGTCTTGTAGCCAGACAAAGATTTTTAAGTTCCTTGTAATAAAAATCGATGGTGTTGTTTAATTTCATTCTTCAAGCGCTTTTGAGTCGTGACGTTTTGCAGTTGGCTGTGCTTATAAAGAGGCACTTGTGTTTATTGAGTGAAAATTAATACCAATTTGAGAATTCAAATTGTCGTGGTGCACATTTTCAGGAAGTTACTTAGTTATCAAAATTTCCTGCTATATAAATTTCCATAAAACATTACGATGCACTATACTAACTATGGAAACCAAAAAAGTACAATACTTAATACAAAATTCTTTGAAAATGAATCCTTTCGTCAATAAAAACTCTGCACTTTTCTTTAAGACTCCCCTAAAATTCTGTAGCGGTGATATTCCCCTCTTGAGACAGTAGTCTGGTCTAGAAATTTGACAAAATCGACTTTTCTTCATTTTATTATTCCTTAGACCTTTCTTAATACGCTCGTGAAAACCGTTTATTGATATTTCAAAAATTAGCAGAGTAATAGAAATGTTGAGTTTTTTTGAGTACTAATTCTGCTACCAGTGCTCGGAATACTCATACAGATTGAGAATATATATATATTTTTTTCAGATGCATACATCGACCGGAGTGGGCGCCGATTGCGGCGATTTTCAGCGGACCATGTAAAAAAATAAAAAACTACATGAAAATATGTAAAATAGTTTTTTTTTTAATGTAGATACATTCTCAAAGGAACAATAAATACATATGTAAAATTTCATCAAGACAACTTCAACGGTTTAAAAGTCATTCCAACCCAAAAATGACGTCAAAAATCTCGCTCTGGACCAGACTACTGCCTTAACGCACATTTGGTGTTTTTTTCCAAAAGAAAACGAAGGCCATCGACATTTCTCGATATCTCGCATAACCGAACGAGCGCAGACAATATCCAGTGGAAGATCGAAGAAATAAAGTAACGGGGGTAACCGAATATCACAAAAGCGAAGCGAACGAAAAAAAGAACGAACGAGACGAAAGAGTCCAGCTCGTAGGCGTAATATTCTTTGTTTTTTTTTTTTCAATGATTATTATTTGTGTTTCTCACCAACGAGATTCCAGTCATCCCCGGAGCTCTTGGTCCCGTTGCCGCGTTTTTTCTTCTTCTTGCCTTTGCTACTACCGGGAACGTTGATCGAAGCGCTTATCGCTTCCCTCACGGCTGTTTTAGCCTGCTGGACGTCCTCCATACTCGTTGTCGTGTTGGCCTTGGGACTTGAAGCGGTCGCGGTGTTGGACGTCGGGGCGTCGGGTGACCGGACTTTCGTCAACGTGACGCTCGTGCCCCGAAGATTGATTCCTCTCTCTGGAATTTGCTGGCCGTTCGTCACTTTGCTTATGTGAATATTCGCCAGGCCGGGCAGCGAGGTGCAGTCGGACGTGAGCCTACTGCGAAATTCCGCCAAACTCGGTGATATAATACCGTTCGTATTTTTGTGATTCGTCGAATTGGTCGGTGTCAGGGTCGCCCTGTTGCTCGTTATTGAGCTGTTATTATTGTTGCTCAAGGCCGGATCACCTTTAACGATGAAGTCTGGTTGGGCGGGCGGCGTCAGACCCGCGTTTATCGCCTGCTGAAGCGCCGGACTCCTGATCGTCACCATTCCGTTCTCCGAGACCTTTATTATCGCTGCCTGTGGCGTCGTGTCGATCTTCGGCGCTGGCCCGAACGCCGGATTTCTTATCGTTATCATGTTCGATCCGGGATTGTGAACAATCTTGGCTGACTCGTCGCCGTTCTCCTTTCCCGAATCGCTGCCACCCCTGGTCGATCCACTCGTCACGTTCGCAACACTCCCCGACGAACTCGGGTTCTTGCCCTTCTTCTTCTTTTTCTTCTTGCCAGTTGGTGCGTTCGAACCTGCTTGAGCTTCCTTTTGGGCTTCTGCGAACATATTGCGACGAATGAGAATTGCAGTGATTCGAAGGAAAGAACGTGATTTGTTTAGCAACCGGCTTAAGGGGAGGTACCTGAGTAAACGGCGAGAAAAACAGGTAAACTTCGGGAATTTTTATCTCGAAAACCAATTTTTCGATTGGATACGGGTTTTTTTATTGGGAAATATGTACATTGAGGTATGTTTAGGAATTTTTTTAAATGAATTCGTTGGATGGCAACGATTCAAACGCGATTATCTCGAAACGTAGTTTTTAAAGTCGGTGCCAGATGTATCTCGAAAACGGCTTGTCCGATTTTGTCCAAATTTGGATACAATATTCTTTGATAATTTTTCTCGTTCGCCACGTAGGGGTTTTTTCATTTCATTGAACCATTGCTTTTTTATGCAATGTGTAGGCAATCCAAAATCGTCGGAAATTGCGAACGAAAAACGAATGTTCAATTGAAACGGTCGCGATTCCGTCAAAAATGAAAATTTCAAAAAAATCTTACGTGGCGAACGAGAAAAACTATCGAAGAATATTGTGTCCAAAATTGGACAAAAGCGGACAAGCCGTTTTCGAGATACATCTGGCACCGACTTTGAAAACTGTGTTTCGAGATAATGGCGTTTGAATCGCTTCCAGTCAACGAATTTATTTTTAAAAATTCCTAAACATACCTCAATGTACATATTTTTCAATAAAAACAAACCCGGATTCAATCGAAACATTAGTTTTGGAGATAAAAATTCTCGAAGTTTACCTGTTTTTCTCGCCGTTTACTCAGGTACCTCCTCTTGAGGGGCACACCACCAACATGTTGCGCCGAAAACTTATGTAGGGACCTTGAGTTCCTTTTCGGAAGCTTAAGGCGGGATATACATTTACTACGATAAGAAAATCAATGTCTTATTTTTTATTTAAGCGATAGAACTATATATGTAGAATATTTTTCTAAAGTTTCAAAGCGAAATTCGAAAAACTGCAAATGTTACAGCCCGCCAACGCTGTTTCTCACCGCTAGGATTCGGAGCGGGCGTGAACTTCAAACGCGTTTTTCTCAAAACTGCATTATCGAAATTGGCGCGCAGGATTACTCAAAAACTATTAAGCCGATTGAGTTGAAACTTGGTAGAAATATTGACAATATTAGTACCTGCTACTTGACGAGAATTGTTTTTGAAAAATTGGCAAAAAAACTACTTTTTTATCCACATTTTACAGAAATGTTGCGTGAAATGTTGATTTTTCTTGTAAATGCATGCCATTTTCTTAAATTTGCATTTTCATCATTTTAATTACCCTCACATAGAAACTATACATGTTCCAACTGAAAAAATGTTTCAACTCTTTTGCAAATCAAAGTCTACGGGAAGCTAGACTGCACGCCGATTCGCAACTCCCGTGGCGGCCTTGCTGTAACACTCTGCCACAGCTCCGTCATTTTGATGATGAATGAATTAAAAAAAATTGTTTTGTATGCTTAAATATACTATTAAAGTATACCTAAAGTTGGATAATTGTGGAATAATTATTTCTTAGTTTAAAAAATCCGTCAATATTGCTTATTTTTTCCTGTCTAAATGTATATCCCGCTTTAATAAAATTAGTTGAAAATGTACAATTGGTCCATCAGAATGTACACCAAAAAAATACAGATTTGTAAAGGCTTGTTTCAGTACCAAAAGGCGCACACCAGGTGGCGTCCAGGCCATCTTTCTCGTTGAAGCCTTTCGCGACAGAATATTTAGGATTAAACCTGAAGGAGAATGCCAATTTTTTGTTTAATGAAGATATCAAAGAATGCCGAATTTTCGTGGGACATTGAAAAAACCTTTCTATTTCGATCTCCATAGAGATCAATATTTTCAAAGAATCCTTGGTACCGCTTTAGTGTTTTATAAGTAAATTAAAAGAGGAGGTTCAACGGGCTAGATCTACCTAGGTCGGTTAAAACATTGCATTTTCCAAAAATATTTGTATTCCATAGTATCACCTTTTAGCTATATCCCCTGGAAATTTCATTGAAAAATTCCTAAAATTGAATTCTAACAGTCGGCTGGGCGAGCGGTAGCAGCACTATACTTAAAACTTTAACCCTTCCTTGACACACTGGATCATTTGACCCGGACGAATTTGAAAGAAAATACTCACTCGCCCAAAATTGAAAGTTTTCAATAACTTTTGACAACAATTTTATTTTATACTTTCCAAATTTTAATTATGCAGACATATTAAGAAATGTTCAAAGAGTATCCCGGATTTTCTTCAATAAAAACAGACCGAAGGTTTGTTAAGGGCAGGTTGATTAAATATTATCCGGGTCAAATTGACGCAGTGTGTCAAAGCCCTGGCCAAATATAAGTGTGTCAAGGAAGGGTTGAACGCGTCTTTCTCGAAACTCGGTTTTCAAAGTCGTTGGACTTGATATCCCGAGAACCTCTCGATGGATTGTTTCCAAATTTACAGGAGATACGATGTGAAACATTTAAAGGTCGTTCATGATTTCACTTTTTTTAAATCGTATCATTTTTCAATAGATACGGAAAAATCACAACTTTTTTCACAGATTTTGTGTGTAAGTTTCAATACGTCGCCAAGTTGTTAAAAAAAATTATTTTATAAATCGACGACGGTCAACGACTCGTATTTATTGTTAACTGGAATAACCCGTTTGGTTTTTAGATTTCTGGTGGACCTTTTAAGCTGCAGTGTCCACCGCCAAACGTCGCGAAAAAACATTCATCGTCTGCCTTCGGCCGTGTTTTTGTTGTTTTTCTGTATTTTTTGGTGTTTTTAAAGCTCTCAATATATGTGCCCTTGTGTTTTAAAAAAATGCGTTTTCGTTTACACCGTCCATTTCCCCGAAAAAAATCGGAATTTGGCCATTTTTTTCGGGCCTCTAGGTAGATGTAGCCCCTTAAATTATTCCTCCAGGGTCAATCCTAAAAATTTGACCGATTACACCGTGTAAAGTTCATCGAAAAGATGACTTCTATTTTAGAATCTTCTGTATTAAAAAAGTATGTAAACAATTCTGGTACTCCTTTGTGTACTTTGAAAAAACAATTGTCAATTCCCAATGAAGTTTTCTCATTAAAAAAAAAAGTTAACTTCGAAGTCCCCATATTAGCTTTCGACCTAAATTCACAGGCTCATTACGAATCCTCAAAATATTGAAGACCGCTGAAGAGTGCTTAAATAAAAAAATTAAAAAAAAAACATAAACGGTCGTGTGCCACTGACATCGGTACATTATTGGGCAGTTCTACTATAACTGTGGCGCCGCGATTTAATGATGGATTCTTGTGTATGTCGACGAGTCAAATCGAAAGTGAAGAATACAATTTTTCGATATCGATATTAGTTTTCGAGACATCGAATTTTTTCATAATTTTTTTTTAGATAATATAGTAAACCTTTCGAATTAGACACACACACACACACACACACACACACACACACACACACACACACACACACACACACACACACACACACACACACACACACGCACGCACGCACGCACGCACGCACGCACGCACGCACGCACGCACGCACGCACGCACGCACGCACGCACGCACGCACGCACGCACGCACGCACGCACGCACGCACGCACGCACGCACGCACGCACGCACGCACGCACACACACACACACACACACACACACACACACACACACACACACACACACACACACACACACACACACACACACACACACACACACACACACACACACACACACACACACACACACACACACACACACACACACACACACACACACACACACACACACACACACACACACACACACACACACACACACACACACACACACACACACACACACACACACACACACACACACACACACACACACACACACACACACACACACACACACACACACACACACACACACACACACACACACACACACACACACACACACACACACACACACACACACACACACACACACACACACACACACACACACACACACACACACACACACACACACACACACACACACACACACACACACACACACACACACACACACACACACACACACACACACACACACACACACACACACACACACACACACACACACACACACACACACACACACACACACACACACACACACACACACACACACACACACACACACACACACACACACACACACACACACACACACACACACACACACACACACACACACACACACACACACACACACACACACACACTCCAAATATTCATTCATCTAAACATATACCGGGTGAGGCACATCAAGTATTACAGAGCAATAGCACTCACAAGGAACATCCCTCAGATGACACCCTTCGATTTCGTTGAAATTTGGATCTGTTATAAAGCACCGAAAAGTAAGCGATGCGTATTTTTTTTATCGGCGGAAAACGGTTTTAAGGGCTGAAACGCACCCTCAAAAATGGGGATGTTTTTCGTTTTTCGTCGATAACGTTTTAACGGTACGAGATATTAAAAAAATTCAAATTGCAACAATGTTTATTTTTTTGTGCACTATACATTGGAGATGAGAACGATAACGTTATCGAAGGAAAACGAAAAACACCCCTATTTTCGAGGATTCGTTTCACCCCTTTAAACCGTTTTTCCGCCGATAAAAAAATACGTATCGCTTACTTTTCGGTGCTTTATAACATATCCAAATTTCAACAAAATCGAAGTCACCTGAGGGATGTTCCTTGTCAAACGAAGTCACCTGAGGGATGTTCCTTGTCAAACTATTGATCATATCCAAAAAATTTTCAGACAAAAGTTTCAGTGTTCGAGAAGTCCGTCATACTGGACCACCCTATTTTTTTATCGGTGGAGGCGCTGAAGCTACGTCAAGGTCGACTCTACTTTTTTTAAATGGAATGGTACATTTTTTCCAACCACCTTGAGGAGCACCTCAAGCCGCATAAAAAACATCAGGGGGTCAAGGTCGTTCACGATCATTGAAGGTCAGTATCGATTTTGTATCGTAGATTTGTATTTCATTTTGATAGGTGATCTTGAATAACCTTGAACGACTTTGACCGCCGAATGTTTTTTATGCGGCTTGAGGTGCCGTACAAGATGGTTGAAAAAAATGTACCATTACATTTAAAAAGTGGAGTTGACCTTGACGTAGCTTCAGCGCCTCCACTGATAAAGAATAGGGTGATCCAGTATGACGGCCTTCTCGAAGACTCAAACTTTTGTCTGAAACATTTTTGGATATGATGAATAGTTTGAGTGCTATTGTTCTGTAACACTTTATGTGCCTCACCCTGTATATATCAGCCACATATGAGGCATTCACGTCACTTCAGCCAGTAAAGAAAAAATCCACAAATAATTTTGAAAAATCGAGTTACTTTATGGAAAAATATTCACCGAGTGTCGACATGTAAAAAAAAAATTTGACGTTTTTTCTCGTTGATTACCATTTTTTAATCTTTTTCCATTCAAATGGCTGTATCTTTGGCAGGATTTGACGTATTTACATTCGTTAAAAACGAAAATGTGCGTCTTTTTCTAGCCTTCCGGAAGAAAATTAATTTATATTTTATTGAGTAAGTCGAACGTCCGTTTCAGGGCAAAATATGCAAAAATATTTTTTTTCTCAAGGAAAGACACCCGTTCTTTTATTATTAAGAATTTTCTCGAATTGTCAATACGAAAAACGGATTTTTGGTATTTTTTATATTATGGGATTCCCAAACACCGTGAAGTTACAGCTATTTTTTATTTTTATTTTTTTTTTAATTTTCGATTGAAGAGTGTGGAGCACCCGCTGTATGTTTACCAGGTTTTTGAAATACACATGACATATATGTCATATGTATTGGAGCCTTGGAGTGCTCCACACTCTTCAATCGAATATTAATTTGAAAACAATTTTAATAAAAATAGCTGTTACCTCACGGTGTTTAGGAATCCCATAATATAAAAAAATACCAAAAATCCGTTTTTCGTATTCACAATTCGGGGAAATTAAAAAAAATAAAATAACGAGTGTCTTTCCTTGAGGAAACATTTTTTTGTTGCATATTTTGCCCCGAAACGGACGTTCGACTTGCTTAATAAAATCTAAATTAATTTTTTTTCTGGAAGGCAATAAAAAGACGCACATTTTCGTTTTCAACGAATGTAAATACGTCAAATCCTGCCAAGGATACAGCCATTTGAATGGAAAAATGTTAAAAAATAATCATCGAGAAAAAACGTCAGAAATTTTGTAAAAATTTCAACACTCGGTGAATATTTTTCAATAGAGTAACTCGATTTTCCAAAATTATTTGTGGATTTTTTTTTACTGGTTGAAGTGACGTGGAATGCCTCATATATCCCAGATATTCGTTGATTCAAACATTATATTTTCGTCTTAATATCTAATATCGATATCGAAAAATTGTATTCTTCACTTTCGATTTGTCTCATCGAGATACACAAGAATCCGTCATTAAATCGCGGCGCCACGGTTATCGTAGTATCCCCCATTATTGTCAAGAAGCGAGCAAGAAAAATATACGAGGAGTAATAACCTTTCGACTTGTCGCTATTTTTCGGAAGAAGATCCTGTTTGAGCTTTCCAGTATCAACCACGATAACGTTGCCGCCAGCCTGGGGGCCGGAATAATTCGATTGTACGCCGCTCATCGGTGCGGCGATTATCGTTGTCTGTTTCGTGGCTGTGACGGGCTTAGGCATAGGAGCCGATTTGATCGGTATTGATTTAGCCGGCGCATCGACCTTTGTTATTGTAATACCGGGTGGTAATTTGAGATTCTCTATATTGATTCTCGAGCTCAGGCCGAAATCCTTGAGTTGGTTGCTGAGCAGAGTGCTGTGACGCTCGGCGCTCTCGTTCGGCTTGTCATCGCCGAAGCTCAGCTGCTTAATCGTCGCTTGATTGTTCTTCGTTCGATTCTTCTGATTCTCATCCTTGACGGTCATTTTGCTTGTCGCTGGTTCGTTCTTCTTTTTGCTCTTCGAAGCGTTGCTTTGCGAATTCTGTTCCTCCTGCCGTTGTCCCTTGGACTTTTTTTTACCGTTCTCACTCGTTTGCGATTTCTGGCTCGCCTGAGTTTGCTGAATCGTAATACCTTTACTTTGTTTCTTACTCGAGCTCTGCTGCAACTGTTGCGGTTGTGAATTTTTACTTTTCGCAACAGCCACTGGCTGCGTGGCGACCTGCTTGGGCTCCGTGCTCTTCTTGTCCTTCTTCGATTTTGTACTCTTCGCTTCATTGATACTTTGTGGATTATCCGCCACGGTCCTCCTCTCTTCCGCTTTTTTACCCTTCGTTTTATCACTGCTCGTCTGTTGCTGCTGCTTTCCAACTCTCGAGTCGTTGGCCTTCTGCGTCGTTTGATTTTTCGCGTTCGCCGTTTGCTGAGTCTTCTCCGCTTGTTGCTGCGTCTGATTGTTATTCTGATTATTGCCACCGTTCCCTTTGCCCTTTTTCTTCTTGCCGCTCGTGACTGGAGCTTGGTGGTGGTCCGATTTGGCGGAGCCGGGTTCTTTCGTCTGTCCGTTCACGAGTGTAAACAGAACCTTATCCTCCGCCGGAGTTTGGCCCTTGAGAGTTATCGTGACCGTTGGCTCGGCATTGTTCGACTCCATTACTCTCTTGATCGTCACTATTTGGGGTTTGTTATCGGCGATCGGTGCTGGCCGCTGCTCCTGCTCCTTTTCCTTCGCCTCCTCCAACTTTTTCATCTCTCGGCGCAATTTCTTTCGTTCTTTCTTCGTCAATTTGACTTCCGTCGAGTCGTTGGCGGTTGGAGGTGGTGCGACGTGTTGCGTATTGTCGCTCTTGGAAATTGCGGACTTGGCGCCTTTAGCGTTGTCGAGCTTCGAGGCACGTTTGGTTTTGTCGGTCGGGCCATCGCGCACTACGAAATCGTAAACGTTGAGATTGATCGGCGTTACGGAGACGGACGCGGAGCTCTTGTTTTTCCCGCTACTCGTATCGCCAAATTTCTCCGCACCCTTGTCCAGCGGCTTTTGTTGCTTTTGCGACTGTTGACTTTGCTTGTCCTTCTTTTTGCTGGTATTGGCTTGTTTCTGAGGTGTCAGTAGGGCGACCGGCGATGCCATCGCGGGTAATATCGAGACTTCGGGCAAATTGCGCTGCGGCAACCTCTGAGAAATCGGTTTCAAAGGATCGACCACGGTGATCGTAACTTCGGGCGTTTTTTTCTGCAATTCTATGAGTTTCTGTTTATCGGCCTCCTCCTTCGCCTTCCTCACGATCTCATCGAGCTGGACGTTGCGAAAAACAGAAGAAAAAAAAAAAAACGGTAACGCGATTATGAGTAAAGCCTCGGAAAGGTTTGCGAAACGTAGAGTGCACACGTCAAACGAACAATCAGTTCCTCACCTTGCGCTGCTTCTGTCTCGCTTTTTTCTCAGTCTTCTTATTGTCTTTTTTTGTACCTTGGTTACCCTCGATGAACTCGAGAAGGGCCTCTAGATCGCGCTGATCTCTTTGCTCCGGTTGACTCGTCGATACGACCGGTATCGGTGTGTTCGATCGCGAGGGAGCGATTCGCAACGGCGGTGTCGCTTTGTGATCGGTACTCGTGCTAGACGCGATCGATGACTCCGCGGGGCTCTTGGGTGGACTGCACGGGGCTTTGCACTTTTTCGCCTTTTTCTTCGTCAACAATTGTCGCAGCCGTTCGCGCATCTCGTTGTAGTTTCTACTGACCGGCGCAACCGACGGCTGTAATTGAATAATTAAATCGCGAGGCTAAGTATTCGCCCCGTTCTCCTATCCCTCGATACTTCGACGAACTTTTTCCGAATCTTTGATCCGTTACTCACCAGTCCAGGACCGAAAACCTCGCAATAACAACAATCGCAGTGTCTACTCGAGTCTCGAGGTGTGGAGCTGCTCGTCGAACAGGAGTCCTCCTGGCTGCTACCCGAGTCCGAGCAATCACCGTCGCCAGGATTCACTACGAGATATCGATATTGGCGATTTACAACGTACAGTCGCTCCAAATGTGAAGTACGTACGCTTGATACTGATCGCGTCGATACCAACGAGAAAACTTCCAATAGAAATGTCCCAATAAAACGCTTTTGCGTCAACGCAAACGAATCGCGAAACGGATCGAAACAAATCTGGATGTATAAATCGGAGTGCCAGGAACAGACGTAGCAAGCGAGAAGGCGTTCGCGCGGAACGCCAAGGTACGTTAAACGCCCGAGATTGTTTTCAAACCCTCGACTCTGATTCAGTTATCGGATCGGTCGCGTATACGAATCGCAATCATAACAATAGACGGAGAAAGTTTTCACACGCAACGCTCAGACGTCTAGGCCGAGCAAACGATCCACGGTGCCCCCCCGTGACTTCGACTCGATCAAACGTTCGCTTCTAGCTGACATTGTTAATTGACACTTTACGAAGGGGACAGTCCACTGATGAAGCACGAATCGAGCAAGAGACACTTCAAGAATCGGACTGGAATAAGCTTCCCTTTTTTTATTCCTACCAGGACAGAGGACGAGGAACGTTTGTGGCAAATTTTCGGCAGACTGGCTGCAGCCCAAAATCAACGAATTCAATCGTGCCACCATCACGGTAGAATACAAACCCAAACGAGGCCATGTGTAGTGGCTTGTTTGGGGTTGGATGTACAGAACATGTGGGCGGGTTGTTTTGTTTGATTGAGGTGTTGGTATTTGTATGTGTTAGTACTAAAACTACTGTAAAATCAACGTATACGATAGATCTGTTTGGGTTAATGCTATTACTGTACACTAGTAGCTGTTTGGGTTATTTCGGCTCCTTTGTTTACATTATAAATTGTTAAGCTACTTTAAAGTGATCAGAATCGTTTTAAGGGGCCAGTCCACTTTGAAATATCTAAAAATCGAAAGCAAGCAAGACTAGAAGAAATCGACGATGATGAGCAATCAGAAGGGATTTTGTACGGTGCAGGAATTGCCGATTGAGTTTAGGTAAGTGTTTTTCTTGAAAAAACGTTTTCAAAATCTAGCTCCATCGTATCTTTAAAACTAATAAACCGATTCTCTTGAAATTTGAACCGCATATTGTAAACATGATTCGCAACGAGATGACCCTCGATGGTTTTAAAATTTTGATTTTTCTGCGAAAATCTGCGAAAAAAACGCGTTTTTTCACTTTTTTCGTTTTTCATCTGCCATTTTTTACTTTTTTATATAATTTTATATCCGAGGATCGTTTTGTAGCTGGTGTCATACTGAATCTAATGGACTTTGTTTTTTTTTTTGTTTCAGACAAGCCGTTGCCGAGTTGTGATGGAGCTACCTAGCCCACCTATTTTTGAGGCGTTACGTTAAACTATAGTTTTTGTACTTAAAAATGAAAAAAAATGAATATTTTTTTTTTTAATGTATTTCAAGCCTCTATTTATCAAGTCCAACAACTTTTATATTCATATTTTTTATAAGATCCTCAAAAAAAAATCGCGTAAATAGTTTTTCGTGGCTCCAAAGTGGACTGGCCCCTTAACGGGTTACGTCGACCTACGTGGGTCGAAAAATTGAACTTCCGAAAATATTTTCATTCGATAGTATCGCCTTTTAGCTATATTCCCTGAAAATTCCATTGAAAGCTTCTACAGTCGGCCGGGCGAGCGGGAACAGCACCGTACTTGAAACTGTAAGGGGTCTTCTCACTTTAGACGCTAAAAAAAGGCTATTTTTATGCATTTTTTTGATAGGTTTATATTATAGATATTGATATAAAGGTTGTTACACTTAATAAATACACTTTCGAAATAAATTTTAAAAAATTGTTATGTATTTATGTAACCCAAACAAACTTAAAAAGCATTTTTCTCGAAACAACGTTTGTCGACGGCTTGTTGATAAAATCTTCGAAACTACTAAACCGATCCTCGTGAAATATTAACCACATATTCTTTACAACTATAAATATAGCGCATATGAAGGATTTTTTTGAATTTTGATTTCTGCTTTTTTGGTGAAAAAAAACACGTTTTGATTTTCGAAAATGTCCGCTATTTCGTTATTTTTGCATATATGAAAAATCGTATGATATGCGCTATAGCCATTAACATACTGAATCTAAAACCTTTTGATTTTTTTTGTTTCGGATGATCCATCTCCGAGATTTCATCAACAGCGCAGATCTACAATTTTTTTAGGACATTTTTTTAACTAACCTTTTCGTCTATAAATAGTGATTTAAATGAATAATTTTTTTAAAATGTATTTCGAAAGTGTATTTATTAAGTGTAACAACTTTTATATCAATATCTATAATATAAACCTATAAAAAAAAACATGTATATAGCCCTTTTTAGAGTCTAAAGTGAGAAGACCCCTTAAACGCGTTTTTTTTTCGAAACACTGTTTTCAAAGTCGGTGGACATGATACCTGGTCGTTGATCGTCGTTGCCGATCTCACTCTTTAAAAAACGATCTTCATTTTTTAATAGCTACGTAAAAATGACTTTTTCATAGATTTTGCATGCTCGAGTTCTAATTCATAGCGAAGTTAAAAAAACGATCAAAAAAAATCGACGATCGTCAACGACTCGTATTTATTGTTGACTTGAATAACCCGTTTGGTTTTCAGATTTCAGATGGACCGTTTAAGCCCTTAGGCCACAGTAACGGGTATAAAATCATGTGCGAATTTAACCATTTTTTTCGTATGAAAAAGTGATTCACTCATAAAATTAATTACTAATTATTTAGTATGAATACCAGCTGTGAGAATTTTTTTTCGATGTGCAAAATGGCCGACTACTCGAAACTTCTCGAAACAGCTTTTTTCCACTTGGCGTGACAAATAACTCCAACAATTTTCACTCGATTTACTTCAAATTTAAAAGTTATGTTCCTCATTGCATTTCGCAGAGAAATACGCACGGAATTTCTGATTAATCGAAAACTTATCATTTTATGAGCAGTTTATGAGCAGGTGTAATGAAATTTTTCACTGAAAATTCATTTCTCAAGTTCAAATACCTACAACTTTTGAATAAAACAATATTTTTTAAATTCCGTACGTACTTCTCTTGGTATTCTAATGTAGATTGACGAGAATTTTTGTTTTTTGTTCTAGGTAAAAAATTGTGGATGCTAAATGTCACGCCGCGGAGCGCCTAAAAAAAGATAACAAAAGAAAATATTAGTAGTCGGCCATTTTGTACATGGAAAAAATATATATACACTACCGGCGGAAAGTTTCCGGACAAGAGTTGGAAAAAGTGCCCGGACGGTTCTTTATGCCATTTCGCCGGTAGTTGGGCTAGGCCAATTTGACCAACGGCATTTTAAAGAGGGGGGATTTACCTACATTTTGGCTTATCAAAAAAAAATTTACGATTTTTTTTACACTTGGCACCCAGTTTTGAAAACGACAATTTTTTGTCGTTTTTTTGTTGTTTTGTGAGTGGACCCCGTTTACAGTAAAAATCTTTTTTATGCATTTCTCCTATTAAAATCATAAAAGGGGAAGCCTAAGCTTCAATTTCGTTTTGTAGAAAAATTTTTGCGATTTTTTTTTCTCAAAAATATTTCATTTTTTCGATAAAAATATACAATATGAAAATTGCTCCGGAGTACGAAAACGACGAGGTTTACAACAAAACCTCAAGATGGTAAAAAGTTGCGTCTTTAAAATGCCGTTGGTCAAATTGGCCTAGCCCAACTACCGGCGAAATGGCATAAAGAACCGTTCGGGCACTTTTTCCAACTCTTGTCCGGAAACTTTCCGCCGGTAGTGTATATTTTCTAACAGCTTGATATTCATACTAAATAGATGTGTAATTAATTTTATGAGTGAATCACTTTTGCATACGAAAAAAAAAATGTTCAATTCGCACATGATTTTATACCCGTTACTGTGGCCTAACTCCTTAAGCTGGTCAACCGCCAAACGTCGCGAATAAAATTTCACCATCTGCCGGCGGCCATGTTTTTATTGTTTTGCTGTATTCCTTGGTTATTTTCTTTCAAACTCTCAATATATGTACCTTGATGTTTAAAAAAATGCGTTTCTTTTTCAGCGACCGTTTCCCAAAAAACAAATCGGAGCTCGCCATTTTTTTCGGGCCTCTACGTGTATGTAACCCCTTAAAAAATCTCGACCGATTTATCGCAACAACGAAATACTCACAATCGTTACACAACACCCTCTTGATGTGTTCGACTTTAGCCTGCTTGTGCCAAGTGTGTGGAGCGTGACTGTTATGAGTGTGAGCCCGATGACTCGAGCCCTTTGTCGAATCGCCCGCCGGTCCATGGAGGTGCGTGTGCGTAGGACCTGCCAGCAACGACACCAAACAACAAGATTAGAACGCACGGGAGACAAAAGCGTACGATCGACAATATTATTCGATGCACTTACACCTACCCTGATGGGGCGCTGTGTGATTATGATTATGCGTTGTGCTCGTTGGTGGCAGAATCGGCGTGGTTGATGTTGTCGTCGTAGCGGTCGCCGTTGCCACTAGGGGACCGTGCGCCGGAGCTTCTTCCGCCGAGTCCAGTGCCGATATCATCGGATTGGCCGTTTGAGTCGTGGAATGCCTCGTTTGCTTCGCGGCCGGCTGCAATCGAGCATCAACCGATAAATCCATCGCGAATTGTAAAAGCACACTCGTCGTTTGGACGCTCGGATACGTATGATTAAAATTTACCGCGACAGGTGTCGTTGAGGTGGGAGATTCCGACCTCTCGTTCGATATCGTCTTCGTCGTCGGCGCTACGGAAACGTTATTCGAACGGTGAAAATGAATGGAAAACAAACGAAAGCAGTAGGAGGAAAAAAAAGGGGCGTTGCTTTCTTCCATTGTATTTCGCTCGCAAAGCTCCCTTCGTAAAAGTTGCATTTTTTAATTCAAAATTCACGTTCGGGGACGAGTTTGTCGCGTTTATTTTGGTCCATAACTATTTTTGTTTCTAACATTAGGTGCGCAACTAAGTTTCCGCTGTTTTTCAAGAGATGGCTCCACTAGTAAGTGCTGGTCGATTGTGACATGACCAAAACGTCATGAACCAAGCTTAGACATATGGTAAACAAACCGCTTTGACACATTAGTGACTTTGTTTTGGCGTCGTATACTTTTGGTTGTGTGAAAATGTCTGATTTTGTGCCAAATAATCGTCATTTGCGGGAAGTGTTGCCTTTCTTCTTTCATTCGAAGAAAACGGCGGCTGAAGCGCATCGAGAACTCCAAAAAGTTTACGGAGATGCTGCTCTAAGTGAAACAACGTGCCGTGATTGGTTCCGTCGCTTCAAAGACGGTAATTTCGATGTTGACGACCGTTCACGTGAAGGAAGGCCAAAAACCTTCGAAGACGCTGAATTGGAGGCATTGCTCGATGAGGATCCGTGCCAAACGCAAAAAGAGCTTGCTTCAGCATTAGGAGTTACCCGCCAAGCCATTTCCAAGCGATTGCATGCGTTGGGAATGATTCAAAAACAAGGAACTTGGGTTCCTTATGATTTGAAGCTGAGAGACGTTGAGCGTCGTTTTTTCGCCTGTGAACAACTGCTCCAGCGGCAAAAAAGGAAGGGTTTTCTTCGTCGCATCGTTACGGGTGATGAAAAATGGATTCATTACAGCAACCCAAAGAGAACAAAATCATGGGGACTGCCCGGTCATGCTTCTACGTCGTCGGCTCGGCCGAATATTCACGCTGCGAAGGTTTTGCTGTGTATTTGGTGGGACCAGGGCGGTGTTATTTATTATGAGCTGTTGAAACCGAACGAAACCATCACTGGGGAACGGTATCGAACTCAATTGATGCGATTGAGTCGAGCACTGCGCGAACAGCGGCCACAATACGAGCAGAGGCACGAAAAAGTGATTTTACAGCATGACAATGCTCGGCCTCACGTTGCCAAACCCGTTAAAACCTACTTAGAAACGCTCAAATGGGAAGTCCTACCCCACCCGCCATATTCCCCAGATATCGCGCCGTCCGATTATTACTTGTTCCGGTCGATGGCACATGGTCTGGCTAATCAGCAGTTCCGCTCATATGAAGACATCTCAAAATGGCTTGATTCGTGGATAGCCTCAAAAGACGAACACTTCTACCGTGACGGTATTCGAGCTCTGCCAGAAAGATGGGAAAAAGTTGTCGCTAGCGATGGGCAATATTTTGAATGATTCATTTGTAACCATTTTTTCACAATAAAATGGCATTTTCATAAAAAAAAACACCGAGAACTTAGTTGCGCACTTAATAATGCAATGTCAGAAATTGCTAGAGATCGCTATGCAAAATGGACACCTTGTATTATAATTTCATCTCTGCAGCACTTTATTCGATGATCTTTCATATTGGGAAGTAATGGCACAAAAAGACGGTTTTCTGAATATTTAAGGGGGGAACTTCCTCCAGATATTAATTTTTTTAGATTGCTTCAAAAATTCATTTAGTATCTGAAGAATATATTTCCGAAGTTCAAAGCCCAACAGAAAGTCCTAAAGGTCCCTAGGAAGTCACCGAAGTGATGCCCTCCAAATGTACCGAGAGTAGGTAAACGAGCGCGCGCCCTTTGCGGCCTCTACCTTCTAATTTATAAGCCAAACAAGTTTGCTAGTTTACTTTTTGAATAATAGGGGGCACTTCCGACGATTGTAAAGGAAAAGTCGGCCTGTGTAACCGTCGTTTTTCGTTTTCACACAAAGAGTTCACACAAAAAGAGAAACTGCAGACCTGATTAGTGATTTCCCAAAAAGGTTACTTTATGACCTTGGCATCGCAGATTAAGGGGGTCGTCTAGTGTGTCAGATCAAAAGAAGAGAAAACGGCCTTGCATGACTTCTTTGAAGAAGAGGAAGGTGTACTTTATGGTCCAGGCATAGCAGATTTGTGTTGAGACCATTTTTTTATTATGAATTATATACAACAACTTTCAAACGCCTTTTTCTCAAAACACGATTTTTTCAAACTGCTGCCATGATATCTCAAAAACTGTTTGATTGATTCTGCTCAAATTTATACAGCATCTTTAGTACATATATAACTACAAGTTGAACTAAAATAATTAACATTTCTTCGTTAGTTTTTTTTCATCAGCTATAGAGACCCCCAAAAAAACGAAAAATTGAATTTTTTTTCTAAAGCGTGAGAAAATTATTTTTTTTGGAATTCTAACTTTATTTTAGTTGCATGTAGAGCCTCGAGTCTCACGATTAAAATAGCGTTTGGTTTTTTTAATTTCAGATAAGCAGAACGGCCGGAATCATGGCAGCAGTGGAGCACCTCTTTTTGTATATGTGTTCCTGTTGAGCGGTGTATCTCCGACTATATTCTACATAATGACTTTAAAAAATTCACAAAGTTTGTTTAAATGTTAAAAAAAATAATTCATGGGTTGTCAAAACAAAAAATTCCCCAAAAAAGCATTAAGAAACGGCCTTCACACTAGACGATCCCGTTAAGCTCTGGCAATTGTAAATCATTCTAATCTCTACTTTTTAAGAACGAAAAATTCAATCGAGTCGTTTTCGAAACTCGTTTTTCAAAAAGCACTGAACCAATCAACTTGAAGTTTTTTACAGATATTCTGTAGCTTATCGGCCTTTGCACAAACCTAAAATTTCGTATAAATTGTTTTAATAAATACTGTTTTTAACGATTTGTTTATTAAAGTGTTTTTTTTTCTTTATGTCCTCAAATTTTCAATTTTGATTTTATTTTTTTGCTAAATTTAGGTTGCAAAGCGGAATGACTTATTTTAATGAAAAAAAAAATTGTTTCGTTGATTTTAGTTAACTACAAGGACCTGGGCGTTACACGGCGCAAACTCTAGGAGCAAAGTTCGAGCACCTCTAGCGCCGCTATTTTGTTTTTTTTTTCACTCATGAAATTTTTTTTGTATTCATTTGAACTTCAATATTATTATATAATTTTATCCATTGCACTAAATGCTCTCAATTTTTTGTAAAAAAATTATTTAAAAACCCGTTGTCTGGAGGAGGTTCTCCCCTTGAAGACCGTTCGAAATTAACGCCTTTCAACGGAATGCAACGGAAGTACAATATTTTTAGTTGCTCGAAAGCAACGTATACTCATTAGAAATTCACAACCGTAATTTATGGAAGAAAGCCTTTGGATATTGAGAAAAATAAATGGAAAAAGAAATCGTTGGTTTCCAACGATGCAGACTTCAACGTCACATAAAAATTCAATCTTGACATATTTTGTGTCACACACTGATTCGGTAAATATTCCATAGTCACTAATGAACTGATCAATTGTAATAACAGTAGAAGAGGATCATTACAGTATCCTTCATTGCAGTAAGCAGGATATTTTTATATTGTGGTAAAGTTCATTACAGTACGCGGGACATTTTTATATTTTGCTAAAGTTACATATTTCGATAAAGTGTGAAAAATCTTTTTTTTTCTGTCAATTCAATGTAATTACGGCCTAGAGGAAAGAAAATTGTCTGTGAGAAAGTGAATTCATACGAGGTTCTGCGATTGCTTACCAGCAGCGAGACACGGGCAAGCCTTACTGACACCGCACAGCCATCGAAGATTGAGAACGCACAAACACGGGGAATCCGACCACCAAGTGCGACCAGTCTCGTCGATCTCCCTCATGTGCTCGTAAATGCACTGGCACATCTGCCTCTGCGGTTCACGATCCATACTCTCCGAGAGATCGTTCGCGATCTCCTGCACGATATCGGTCTTGTGCCTCAACGCAATGTCCAACTCGTGCAACGGATTCGCCATACTCCCCGTGCTCGCTCGCTTCTTCAGAAGTCCCATACGCTCGTCGCTCGAATCGTTTCGTACTATGGACTTGGCGGCTGCGGAAGATGGGCGTATCGCGTTGTTGAAAAAACATGGTCGTTGCACATTATTAACTCGGAAATTCCCCGACTTTTCCAGGAAGAACATAATTGTTTTTAAGATCAATTATATGAAAATGTTGAACTTTAAAATACAATTAAAAAGAGACTGAAATTCAAAAATTACATTCAAAGCAAATATAGAAGCTGTTCGTTATTATAAAAAGAATTTTTTTCGTCGCTGTCAATGAATAAAAAATAAATATAAACACTTATCTACAATAATAATTGTGTGGTTGTGTATGGACAAATCGAATGCAAATGAGTGGAGCTTTAGAGTAAATAAGTTTCGAGTTTTTGAAATTTTCAATGTTTGGCACTGACATAACATTTTTTTGTATATAATGAAGAATAATATGAATATAAAAAATATACAAAAATATTGAGCTTTAGAAGCTTTTATTTAAGTAGACTTTTTGTGAGATGGAAAACGGAAAATTGATATTTCACCCAGTTCCCGACTACTCAGAGGTCTGAAATTTTGCAAACATGCATCTAAATGGTGACAATGCATGATTTAACTTAAAATATATATATATATATATATATCCAAGAAATTTCCAACTTTTCTTGTAAAACTAGCGATATCTAATGTTCGAAAAACGAAATCCATATAAAATCTCACTAACACATACAAATTCGTAGCCGACTGTGTTTGTATGTGAAAAGTTTATATGCAGCAATTAGTCGTAAGTTCAATCCCAATTAGTCTTTGTTATTTTTTACATGAATTCCATGTTCCTAGCGTACGAACTCATAAATTAGTAAACTACTAGTAACAACTAACTAGTAAAATCAATTAAAGACTGAAAAGTAGACAATAATTTATATGTAGAAAAGATATTTTTAAAAAACAAGCTTTAAATTCCACTCTAGGATTTTGGAAAAATCGTTTTTTTTTTGCTTAAAAAATACTTTGGGGTCATAAAAACAACATGAAATTGGTCCTGTAGCGAATTTTTTTTTTAACGTCCGATTATCGATTTTGCCGCAACGCCTCGGACTTCTTTCCGGCGCCTCGTACAACTTTAAACGCGTTTTTCTCGAAACCACTTCTTTTCAAACTGGGAGGACGGATTACTCGAACACCTTTGCATGAATTGATTTATAATTTCGATAGTAGCTTCACAATTACATTCCCTATGGGAATACGTAGCCGTTTTTTTAAAATTAAATGTAAACTTTTTCTTTATAACCAATTTACTGCTTATTTTTTGGGCAAAAAATCCATTTACTTCTTTCAAAGTGCGCCGAAATTTGATTTAAAAAGATCCCTAAGTAGTCCCATAGCTAATAATATATAAATTATAATTTTTCTTTGTTTTTGTTCCAGGTCTTATACTTTGCGAGTAAACCGTCCCCCGGGAAGCTATTTGTAAAAAACACGTTTTTCAAGATGTGGCCTGTTGCCGACATTTTGTATGAAAATTATAATATATTTTTTTATACTTTAATATGTATTTAAAAAACCCTCTCAAAAGAAATCCTATTTCTCTTTTCATACTTCCAAAATAAGTTGTCAAAGTTAGGCCTTATTTTCTGCCGCTAGAATGGTGTTATCCCTTAAGGCGGGATATACATTTACAACGATCAAAAAATCGATTTTTTTTTTTTTTTTTCTTTAAACGATAGAACTATATATGTAGAATATTTTCCCAAAGTTTCAAAGCGAAATTCGAAAAACTTCAAACGTTACAGCCCGTCAACACTGTGCCTCACCGTTCGGAATCGGAACGGGCGTGAAATTCAAACGCGTTTTTCTCAAAACTGCATTTTCGAAATTGGCGTGCAGGATTGCTCAAAAACTATTAAGCCGATTGAGTTGAAACTTGGTAGAAATATTGATAATACTGGGACCTTCTACTTGACGGAAATTGTTTTTGAAAAATTGGAAAAAAACTACTTTTTTAATCCACATTTTGCACAAAATTTTGGATAAAATTTTTTTTGTAAATGCGACCCTTTTTCTTAAATTTGCATTTTCTTCATTTTAATTACCGTCACATAGAAACCATACATGTTCTAACTGAAAAAATGTTTGAACTTTTTTGCAAATCAAAGTCTACGGGAAGCTAGACTACACGCCGATTCGCAACTCCCATGGCAATTTTGCTGTAACACTCTGCCACAGCTCCGCCATTTTGATGATGAATTAATTTTAAATAATTGTTTCTTATACTCAAATCTACTATTAAAGTATACCTAAAGTTTGATAATTGTAGAATAATTGTAGAATTTCTTTGTTTAAAAAATCCCTTAATATTGCTTATTTTTTTTCCTTTCGAAATGTATATCCCGCCTTAATGTACTAAAAAGTAGAAAATAATTTGTTTACCCAGTCACCTATAGGTGACTATAAATAAAAGCCTGGGGCGCTCAAAATTCAGACATATAATCTCGAATTCACATAAATCCGTTAACATATCAACTGTATTTAAGGGGAGATATACACCTAGATGGTCGAGGTCGAGGATTCAGAAGCTATGAACATTCCGCCGACCGTAGAAGACCTACACTATGGGCCTGGTAGCGATGATTCCATGTAAGTTGACAAATTTCATGATTTATTCATTCCCAAATTTTCAAGCGCGTTTTTTTCAAAACCACGTTTTTCAAATCGGTACCCAAAATTTCTCGAAAACCAATGAACCGATTGCCTTGAGGTTTTTTGTGGTTATTCTATACACAATTATCTAGTACTTGTCATAGGATTTTTTTTCCGTTACTTAGTTTTTGTTTTATAGACAAAATAAGAACTAATGTTTGGCCCAAAAAATAACTATTTATGTTCAAACGTCCGCCATTTTGTCATAAATCGATATTTTAAAAATCGGCTATGACAAGTACTATATTATAGTATCTAATTTAATAATCTTTTTGGTTTTTTTTTCGGATGATTTTTGAAGAAACGCCAGTGGGTACCGTATACGCAGATTTTTTTACGACGCTCCAAAGATCATACAATATCCTTGTATATTTATATTTTTAAATAAATAAAATTAAACATATTTTTGAATGTATATGCTTTTAGATAATTAAAACCCCAATCCGAAATTTCAAATAGTTTTCCTTGAAAAAATTCACAAAAATGACCTTTTTTCCGGCACCTAGGTGTATATCTCCCCTTAATTTACTGTAAAACAACCCTGGTTTTCTTCAATAAAAATCCTAAAACTGAGTATAAACGTGACAATATTTTTTTCTCTAATTACTATTGTGCCAGATTAAATACGTTTAATGAAACTAAATTGGTCAAATTTATTAAACTATTAAAAAGTTAAGCCCCCCAAGATTATATTTATAGTCACATATAGGGGACTTGGTAAAAAAAAATTATTTTCTACTTGTTAGTACGTTAAATAAAAGCTTGTTTTTGAAAATAAAAATTGTCTACATATAAATTTATACTTTTCAATTTCTTTTTTCAAGTCGCTTTCATTTTTCGTAATACTTGAAAAAAGTCAATTCTGGAAAAATACCCGCACTTTTCCCAGATTATTCCAGGAGGAAAGAAATTCCGCGAGTTTTCCCGGTCGTCCCTGTATTCCATGTGCGTAAAAGCCATGAAAAAAGTCGAGATCGCGTGGTTGGATCGCGTCTCGAGAGTATTGCTCACCTCGGCTGATCGGTGAGACTGACGAAAAACTATCCCGACCGTTAACTTCGGCGTTAGGTTGGACGTTCGTGCCGTTGCTGAACGGGCGTGAAACGAAAGACCGCGAGGTCCTCTCGGCGATCTCTTTCTCGTTGGAACCTTCGCATTTGTCTTGTGATCTTGGCGCGACGTCGGAGCTGGACGAGACGTTGTTCGAGTCTAGAGGAGAGTCCGGTGCGCGTCCGCGATCAGCGGTCTGCTTGTCACTGAACAATTTCGCTCTGTATAATCCGTGAACGCTTGTAAATAACGCATGGTACTGAAGTTTGCATCTCTGGAGTGCAACGAAAATCATTTCTTTTACTCGTTCAAGTTCTTTATAGCAGAGTTTACGTACCAAAATCCCTCAACTATTTTGAAAGATGCTTGTGGGGAGATTTGCAATTGAAATTTGAGAAAATATGTGGTATCGTAATACTAGGTGCGCAACTAAGTTCCCGGGTTTCACACATGGATGGCGCTAGCGACACATGTAGTCGGCATACAGGTCTGAAATTGGGTGTCTTTATAGCTTGGACATCTGTTAAGAATACCCAGTCGTAATATAAACAAATATCGCAACACGACCTTTTTTCTCACCTCGAAAATGTCAAAGTTTGTGCCAAATAAACAGCATTTGCGGGAAGCATTCCTTTTCTGCTTCAACCGAAAAAAACAGCAGCTGAAGCACGTCGGTTACTTGAGGAGGCCTACGGCGAACATATACCATCAAAAACAACGTGTGAAGATTGGTTCGAGCGGTTCAGAAGTGGCGATTTTGAGACTGGGGAC
Source organism: Ophion ellenae (assembly GCA_963210295.1). Classification (NCBI taxonomy): domain Eukaryota; kingdom Metazoa; phylum Arthropoda; class Insecta; order Hymenoptera; family Ichneumonidae; genus Ophion; species Ophion ellenae. Next base: position 17,736,506 of record OY723391.1, on the reverse strand, counting down.
AAGGAGCGCTCGGGAAGACCGCAAACATTTGCGGACGCCGATCTGCAAGCGTTATTGGATGAAGATGACACTCAAACAGAAGATCAACTTGCCGAGGCATTAAATATGACTCGGCAATGGATTTCGGAACGTTTGCACGCCATGGGAAAAATTCATAAGGAAGGAAAGTGGGTGCCGCATGAGTTGACTGAGAGACAAATGGAAAATCGAAGAGCCACTTCCGAAATTTTGCTTTTGCGGCAGAACAGAAAGAGTTTCCTGCATCGAATTGTTGCTGGCGATGAAAAATGGATATATTTCGAGAATCCCAAACGCAGAAAATCGTGGCTTTCACTTGGCGAAGCGTCAACATCGACGGCACGGCCAAATCGCTTCGGAAAAAAGACAATGCTCTGCGATTGGTGGGACCAGAAAGGAATCGTGTACTATGAGCTGCTGAAACCGGGCGAAACTGTCAATGGGCATCGCTACCGACAACAACTGATCAATTTGAATCACGCATTGCTCGAAAAACGGCCAGAATGGGACACGAGACACGAACGTGTGATATTGCAGCACGACAACGCTCCGTGCCATCGCAGTTCCATCGTCCAGGACACCATAAAAACACTGAAATGGGATATGCTACCGCACCCGCCGTATTCGCCAGACCTGGCCCCTTCAGACTATTACTCGTTCCGGTCGATGGCGCATGGCTTGGGTGGGCTACACTTGGCCAATTACGATGCAGTACATAATTGGTTGGACGAATGGTTTCAGTCCAAAGACGCGTCTCTTTATCGTCGCGGTATTTATGCATTGCCAGAGAGATGGCAAAAATGTGTAAATAGCGACGGACAATACTTCGAATTAACCATTTTTTATATTTGGATTGAAATTTTCGATTTTTTATTGGTAAAAAAAACCGGAAACTTAGTTGCGCACCTAGTAGAATTAGGAGAATAAAGAATATGAATATGAATTTTCGTTGCGTTCCAGCGATGCAAACTTCAATACCATAATAACGCAAAGTGTGACTTCCACTCACTTCCACTTGACAATGAGACGTTCCGTCTCGGGCCAGAGTTCGGCGACCCTCACCATTTCCGCGACAAAGGCGACGTATCTCTCGAACAATGCCTGATAACTGTGACGCTTCCGCGACTTGGTCAACTGCAATTTTATACAATTAATTACATCGATGCGCGACAGGTCAGTCTCATAGGGAACAAATTCATTCTTTCGAAGGCCCAGCGAAATGACGAGCACAAGAAAAGTTGAAAGGTGGCGTTACGCACTTGTGTGGTGAACGAACCGGTAACGTTACGCATCGACGGTTCCGACATCCAGATATGATTCTCGTACAGGGCCTTATTGAAGAACTCCCACGTGAGATTGAACTTCAACAGATGCCTCTCTTCCACGGGTTTCACCAAATCTGTGACCTGCTTGGCCGTCGAGACGAAAGCATCGTAACCGTCGAGGATTCCTGGCATATCGATGATACGTTACAGGCTTTGAGAAACGTGGGTCGCGTGAAACATTAAAAATGGTCTATTATCCAAGATACGCACGTGTGAGAAAGATTTCAGCAACGTTTGTCAAACTGTGGTCGTGGAGGGTTTCCTTGATTCGATTTTTCAACTCCACCACGAATTCTTGAGCTTGCACTATCAGCATGAGGAGCAACTGCTGCGAGTTCCTCTTGCACATCCTGGAATTCGACAGATCGTATGTAGCGTTTATCCCGTATGTATTTTAACGAGCTACATCTACCTGGTGGGTCAAAAATTGCATTTTCCCAAAAATATCTTCATTCGATAGGATCACCTTTTTAGCTATGTTCTCTGAAAAATTCATTGAAATATTCCTAAAATTAAATGACCTACAGCTTCTAAGAGTCGGCCGGGCGAGCCCGAACAGCACCATACTTCAAACTTCAAACGTGCTTTCCTCGTAACACTGTTTTCAAAGTCGGTGGACAAGATATCTCGAGAACCACTCAAGGCGAGATATACATTTAGACGGGAAAAAATTAACCAATTTGGAGGGATTTTTTAAAGTAAGAAATAATTATTCTACATCTATTAAAGTGTGGGTATATTTTAACAGTATATTTAAGGGGACGTACCTGAGTAAACGGCGAGAAAAACAGGTAAACTTCGGGAATTTTTATCTCAAAAACTAATGTTTCGATTGGATCCGGGTTTTTTTTATTGGAAAATATGTACATTGAGGTATGTTTAGGAATTTTTAAAAATAAATTCCTTGACTGGAAGCGATTCAAACGCGAAATATCGTTTTCAAAGTCGGTGCCAGATGTATCTCGAAAACGGCTTGTCCGATTTTGTCCAAAGGATACAATATTCTTCGATAGTTTTTCTCGTTCGCCACGTAGGATTTTTTTGAAATTTACATTTTCGACGGAATTGCGACCGTTTTAATTTAACATTCGTTTTTCGTTCGCAATTTCCGACGATTTTGGATTGCATACACATTGCATAAAAAAGCAATGGTTCAATCGAATGAAAAACCCCTACGCGGCGAACGAGAAAAACTATCGAAGAATATTGTATCGAAATTTGGACAAAATCGGACAAGCCGTTTTCGAGATACATCTGGCACCGACTTTGAAAACTATGTTTCGAGATAATCGCGTTTGAATCGCTTCCAGTCAACGAATTTATTTTAAACAATTCCTAAATATACCTCAATGTACATATTTTCCAATTTAAAAAACCCGGATTCAATCGAAACATTAGTTTTTGAGATAAAAATTCCCGAAGTTTACCTGTTTTTCTCGCCGTTTACTCAGGTACCTCTCTTTAAGCACACATAACAATTTTTTTTAATTCTTCAATCATCAAAATGGCGGAGCTGTGGCAGAGCGTTGCAGCAAGGTAGCCGCGGGAGTTGCGAATCGGCGTGCAGCCTAGCTTCCCGTAGACTTTGATTTGCAAAAAAATTCAAACATTTTTTCAGTTGGAACATGTATAGCTTCTATGTGACGGTAATTAATATGAGGCAAAGGCAAATTTCCGAAAATAGCATGTATTTACAGCAAAAAATCAAGATTTCACGCAACATTTCTGTAATATGTGGATTAAAAAAGTAGTTTTTTTACAATTTTTCGAAAACGTATCTGATCAAGTACAAGGTACCGATATTATCAATATTTCTACCAAGTTTCAACTCACTCGACTCAATAGTTTTTGAGTAATCCTGCACGTCAATTTTGATAATGCAGTTTTGAGAAAAACATGTTTGAAGTTCACGACCGTACGTCGTTGTAAAGGTATATCCCGCCTCAATGGATTATTTCCAAATTTACAAGAGGTACCACGAGAAACATTTAAAAGTCGTTGACGATCTCATTTTCTTCAAATCGATCTCCATCTTTCAATAGTTACGTAAAAATTGCGACTTTTTTCATAAATTTTGCATGCTAGAGTTTCAAGACGTCGCCATGTTAAACAAAAATTATTCAAAAAATAACCGATCGCCAACGACTCGTATTTATTGTTAGCTCGAATAATCCGTTTGGTTTTCAGATTCCAGATGGATCGTTTAAGCTGGAGTGTCCACCGCCAAAGGTCGCGAACAAAATTCCATCATCTGCCGGCGGTCATGCTCTTGTTGTTTTTCTGTATTTTTTGGTGATTTTTTCACAAATTCTCTCGATATATGCACCTTTCCGTTAAAAAAAATGCGTTCATTTTTCATCAAGCGTTTCCCAGAAAAACAAATCGGAGTTTAGCCATTGTTTGCGAGCCTCTAGGTAGATGTAGTCCCTTGAAGTACCTGCGCACCTTTTGTACCTGCAAAATCGCGTATTGTTTTCACACGCTTCGAAAGATAAAGTAGCTGCGAGCTCGGGACAGTACATTTCTGTTCTTCGGAAATATATTTGCCATTGCATACTTTGTACGATAAAGAGAAGAGACACCCTATCCGCCAGTATGAGCTTCAAGTTTGTATCATTTGAATGTGACGGAAATTAATGTTTCTGTATTCCTTTAATCTATTTTGGCATATTTCGCCTCCAAAAATCCGGCATTAATTTCTCAAGATACTCATGTAGCGATCTACTATATACATCTACGATAAAGATCTTGCTTGATAATAAAAATAAGGAAACTAGAATCTAAAAAGAACTTTCGTTGCGTTCCAACTATGCAAACTCCAATGCCGTTCCGCCGATTCACATAAGTGGCCAAAAAAATTTCGTCAAAAATGCTTGCAAAAGTTTCTTGTTGACAAACGAGCCCACATTTGCAGAACCATGGAATGACCGATTCTCTGCATTCCAACTATGGAATGCAAAGTTCTCTTTCGGCTTTCTCTTGGAGAACGAGGCGAACTTTCTCTCTCAAAGTTCTCCTCATTCTCTTTCGGCAAACTCAGCTCTGTAAATCGCTCCATTTTTTACGACTCCCACTGGAGATCTAGAAACTAAAGCCGCAAAAAAATATTTTGCACGTCGATAAAAATCAAAAATTGACAAAGAACCACGCGCTCCAACAATGCAAAACTTCAACGCCATTTTGTAGAAAGGAGCCTATTTTTCACCAATTTCTAACGACTGCTAAGACGCAACGAAGTGAAAAAATAGTCACCACCTCTGGGAAGGATAGCACCGTAACGTCAACTCACTGCACAACATTCTCGCGCAGTTGGTTCAATCTGCAAGGATCGCACTGATACTGCGCGTTGTTCGGCACCGCGGTAGCTTCCAACGCGGCCTCGAACACCGACCTTATGTGGTCCCGTAGTTCGGTCCAGAGTCTGTGCCACCGAATCTCTCGCTTCAATTCGTCGTCTATCATCGCCCTGTAGTATACGAGTAACAAGTTATATTACTCTACACCATCGTCCTCGGTACTTTCCTTCATTATTATTAGTCATTTTCGTTCATCAACGTTTTTCACCACTCGGTTACATTCAAAAACGAATATTTTTCACCTCTCCCACGATGAGTGATTTTCTACATAACGAACCATCGACTACTCGGAAGACTGACCTCTTGAGTTTGCACAGTTTACACGTATCGCAGGAACAAAAACTGTCGGGATGTTGAGAACAGTCGCTGGGACAAACGGCGTACGAACGATCCAGCGAAGGTTCCGCCGATCCGCGACTCGACTCCGAGCAGCACGAATGTTTCTCAACCGCTTGAGCTTCTATCCTAAGAGCCGTATCCTTCGAGTCGAAGTCCTCCAAAGGATCGTCCTGCGGCGCGACGGGGAAACGAGATATTGAGGCCGTATTGAAAGAAGAGCGAGGACGTTGGGAGACGCGTAAGTTAGAGAATAGAGAGGATTGAAGGAATAGTTTGCGCACGCGGGAAAGAGAGAGGTGAAGATGAGTGAATCGAGAATAGTACCACGGTTGTATCAGCTAGCCTAGAAATATTGGTCGTGGTTGAGGCATCGTCGATTGCGTCCGAGGCACCGTCCGCAGCCTGACGTTCACTCGGTATTCTCGAGTTGACGTTGGAATCGTCGCTACCATCGTCCGGTCTCGTTTTGTCCTCGTTGTAGTATCCCTTGGCGAGGACGTCTCCCATGGCGACTCCGTAAGGCTCGGTTGTCGTCTCGCAGCACTGGCTATCCGTGTCGTCGCTACCGCTCATCCTATCGTCCCGACGAACCACCAGCACCGAAAGCTTCCCGAAATATCAACGCGATCTCGTCGGTTCACAGCAAAATAACACACCACCACAATCGATGATGTCTTCGTCTTTTTTTTGTTTGTCCCGACTAAAGTGTCGAGCGTACCTGATCGTACCGCGTAAACACCTCTACATGCACCGCATAGAGTCAACGAAGTCTACGAGTGGGACTCCGTTGCCTGGACGGGCCGCAAAAGTATCGTGCGCGATGCCTGTATGCATCGGTAAGGAAAGTGCATGCGTTACCGATCGTCGGGCTTCGACTTTCCGTCGATGCGAACTTCGCGACCCAGCCACGCGCGGCGCTACGATTTGGTGCACCGCTTGAAGGAACCAACGTGAAAGTAGAAACTTACGGAATCGCAGGTTGGCCAGCTTGAAATGCGCTCTGGCGCCACGGTCTTACATACAGGTCTTGCAACGAAGCTAAATTTTCGTGGTGGGGGTAGGCACGCTTATCGGCTTCACTTTTTCGATACACTAGGCGCCGCTACGCGTCGCTACTAGCAAGGGGAAGTAGTTTCCCCCTTACCTCTTACCGGCGAATGGGGGCAAGGTGTTTACATATGTTTTTGTGACGCGATTGTCGAAATAACCTTTATTTGCGACCATATACCAGAAGGTTCTACGCGATTTACCGTAATACATTTTTTATCGTGTTTTTACGCATAAGTGTGAATTTTTTTTGTAGTGTTTGCGAAAAAATGCGAAATGGCTAAGGGTTGCGCGGTTCGCAATTGTAAAACGGGGTAGAAAAATTGTAAGCAGAATGCTCCGTGTTTCGCGTGCCCAGAAACGTCGAACGATAGAAAAAATGGCTCGATGCTATTCCTGGACTAAAAGAGTCTTAGTACGTGTGCGAAAAACATTTCGAAGAACGATGTATTGTGAGACATTGGAGAGAAAAGGATGTAAATGGTCGTAATATGTGCTGGTATGAATTAATGTATTCAAAAAGTTTTCACTTTTTTTAGATGAAAGTAGTCATCATTTTTTTAATCAGCACATTTTTTTTATTGGTTTCGTATATTATGCAGTTGACACGACTGTACGGTAAATTAAGTTAGGGTAAACAGCGCGGTCAGGAGGGAAAAGGACAGAAGAGCTATTTCTCTCTTCGTCACACCACTACTTCCCCTTGCCGTCACGCACCAAGCGGCAGAAATCGGAATAAAAAACAGAACGGCTAAGGGTGCCTATCCCCACTACCGCCGTTGTCAGACCTGTATGTTAGACTGTGCTAGATACCCAGATGATCACGTTCGAGATAACTAGGGGTTCTAGGGTACGGCGTACCGAGATTGTATCCTACGGCGTACCCGTGCCAGTAATATATTGATACGCACGAGGCCTCCCAGGTAGCAATTTTAAAATAGTTGTCTATTAGTTGTCTAAATGGGTACCAAATGTCCGCTTGGAAGTTACCTATAAGTTATCATGTGTCCAACAGTTATCTTTTTGGATGGTTATTGACTTTCAGATAACTTCCGGGCGGACATTTGTCACCCTTTTAGTCAACTTTTGGACAACTTTTTGAAAATTGCTTCTTGGGCTATTCTGTAACTCGTGAGGGGCCGTACGCAAATTACGTAACGCAATTGGGGGGGGGGGGGGGGGGGGGGTCAGCCAGACCTTACGGTCTACGTACGTGGGGGAGGACGGGGGGTCAAGATTTGCGTTACGTCACGATTTTAAAACTACCAGAAATAGCAAAATTTCTGCATGTTCGAGTTTTAAATTTCAATCTCAAGTGCAATTTTACCGTGGACACCTCACGGCTTTCTATACGCAATGTCGGTTAAGAGAGAAAATCACTGTGCAAGAACTTGCACAGTAGCTTTCCGACATCCCCCAAGCAAAATTTGAAGGATATTTTTTAAAAATAATTCTTGAAAGTACATGGATTGAAAAATATGTTGGTAACATTTTTATTCACAAGTCTGCAAATTGACGGAGTTATAGTCACTTTAGTGAGAACAGATAGCGCGACCGGTTAGTTCCCTCAGATCCTACAGGTGTGGCATCATTTACAATAGGTAAAGTACAGGCTCTTATTATTTTGTGAACTATCATGAAGATGAAGCACCGCCACATCGCCCGCGACTAGATACTTCAATGTAAGTATCAATATTCTAGAAAAAATCGTAATTTTATATCAAGAAAGAGCGAATACTTAAAAACTTATCAACCGATTTTCTATATTTTTAAAAACATTTTTGTAATCGCAGTGACTAAGGCTGTACGTATCCGCGTTTTTAACATTTGATAATTATTACTTTTAAAGACTGCTTGAATACAGAAAAAGGGCCTTGAAATGATTGAAAAATGTTCAAACTGTCGGCATTTTGTAAAAAAAAACCAAAATAAAAAACGGCTACGCATAACGATAGCTACCATTGTGTAGATATTGATAAATTGTTGACTTTTAATTTACAGATAACCTTTCATAGAGATATCGCGATGGGACAATGAAGAGAAATATTTGTTGTCGTCAAATCGAGGCATGTATCTCGGGTAATTTTCAAGATTTTGTCTTCAAAATTGGTATACAACTAGATGAATATATGCTTCATAAAATGAGTATAAACCCGATCCTTTCATAATTAGTTATGTCTATGAAAAAAGTCGCAATTATTGACGACAAAGCACCCATTACGTAACGGAATAGGGGCGAGGGGGAGCAAAAATTGGGAAATTTTCCGTTATGTAATTTGTGTACGCCCTAGCAGATTGGGTGCCTTGATAAATGCCAAAGAAAGCCGTTTGATATGCCTATTGAAGTGACTGGCTGAATGCCGTGCCTATTGTAGGCATTTGTAGTTACTTTGGCAGGCATTTCGGTTCAAATAGTGACGGTAAGTGCTGAAGAGTGACCAAACCAGAATTTTGTATCCGAAGTACCGGCATTTTTTTGGTCATTCACCGGCTTTGTTAGGCACTCACCGGCATTACATTTTTTAGGCATTCACCCGCATTTTTCGTTATTCACCGGCATCACAATTTCTTCTGACAGCTGCGGCATACCCAAAGCCGAAAGTACGAATAAATAACCAGCCAACTAAGAAGGAGCACTTCATATGGTAATATACTGGTTGTAGTATCCAAGATGTATGCTCGTTCCATCCCAACCAAAATTGAGTTCCAGTTACATCTTAAGGCCTTCGTCATGAAATAAAATTGTTTGAAAAAAATCAAACAAATTGATATCATGATAATCTTGAATATGATCGGTTTTTTCCAGACTTGTTTCTCCACACGAAGTACTTGAAAATCTTACCGAAATGTATTTTGGTTAGGAATGTAAGTGCAAAACATTGTCGCCGAGACTCAACAGCCACTCGCACCAGTATTTCCATAGACATTCTAAACGGCATTCGCATCAGTATTTCTATAGACATTTTAACAGGCACTCGAAAGGCATTCTTTGTGCGCTCATAAAATTTAACGTTCGTCATTCATCGGCATTTACCGGCACTTTTTGAACTAATATGCCTACCAAAGTGCCTTGGGCATTCTTATAGTAAATTGATAGGCACCCAATCTGCTAGGGCGCCCCCTAATGACAACTTTCGTTATCGTTACCTAGCGACAGCCAATAAGAGGCTCCTATTCTTGTATAATCGTGCATGCGATTGGCTGTCGCTAGCTAACGATAGCGAAAACTGTCGCTGCCGAGTTATGGCCTCTGCACACTGCGCGCGATTTGCGATGAGCGATGGGAGATATCCAATGGGCGGGTTACCAATCCTCAGGTATTCCGGAAACGCCCTAGGAGAGTGAAATTCCCATTGGATATCGCTCATCGCTCGTCGCTCATCGCGTGCAGTGTGCAGAGGCTATTACAGAATAGGCCTACAGTTATAATGAGTTACAGAATCGCGCTACTGTACCAGTAATGCGTACGATTCCACCGCATACAAGTAAAGTACAAGTATCGTACCGTTACGCGGTTGGGTACAATCACGGAACGCCGTACCAACAGTACGGTTGATTGTCTGAATACAGGAGTTCTAGTGGGGAATCAGTGAAACAGTGTATCCGGAAATTGCAAAGGATATGGGTGGCGCGTCGATCGAATGAATTCCATCTATATAAAAATATATCAGTCAACCGGGTGAAAATTGAGTTGTTAAAAAACAATGTTGATTTTTTTAGTTAGAATTGATCTTTGGTAATAAAAAAACAGAAAGTCAAAAGGGTTTTTCTTCTAAATAATTCTGAAGATAATTATTAATTGTTTTATATCACGATATTTCAAACTGTAGGTGTTGGAGCCAAAAGGCCAGGCTATGAGCACTGGCGCTTGTGACGTCACCGTTCGAACGCGACCGGATAGGCTATGCAGGAAGGCTTGAGGCTATGCATACGGCTTATGTCCTCTCCACACGGCGCGCGATTTGCGACGAGCGATGGGCGATATCCAATGAGAGCTTCACTTTCCCAGGTGGTATCAGGAATACCTGAGCTCCCATTGGATATCGCTCATCGCAAATCGCGCGCAGTGTGCAGAGGCCATTACACGCGAATGTACACAAGTGAACAATTTGGTGTCATTTTACATCGGAAAACATCTTGAGCATTTTCAAAAAGTCGAAAACTAGTTTAATTTTCGTGCAACAATGGGTGAAAGTGGATTTGTGAAAACAAGTTCAAGTAATTTGCCGACCGTGGATGTTTAGGTTAGGAGAGGCTTGATAAATTGTGTCACTTACTGTCGCTACGTATCATAAGCATATTGAGAAAGACGTATATAAAACAAATCACTACGAGTAGTTCGTATATCGGCGTTTGAACGGTGACGTCACAGAGCGCTGGGATAATTTCGGATGCTCTTGGCGCGTTTCAGTCGAGCCGAACAGAACAGCAATTTGAAAGTGCTATATCGTTGATAATTGTTGAAAAAAATACATTTTTTTTAAACCGCACATGATCTTCACGGTGAAAACAATCATTTAATGACTCAATCATCGGACGAGGTTCCAAAACATAAAAAAACCAGTGTACAGCTCAATGGTCACCCATTCAAATAGTCATTTTCCATTGCCGTTCGGAGCACAGTATTTAACCTACAATATTTCAGGGAACATTCTTAATTTCCAAATTTTTATCTTACATGGTTGTCACACGTTAAGCATAGAATGCTGCAAGGTTGAATATATGAATATATAAATCTTCCCATTTTAGTCATCGTTTGGATCCACTTGATTCTCGTCTCAGGGTTTTTCGATCTACTTTGCTATCTTGAGTTATTTCGATGCCTCAAGACGAATGGGATACCCTGTATGATAATTCATCTTCGCAGTGTACCCTCCATGATATCTGTAATATGTAATGTACGACAACATGTATTGAAGAAATATACGTAACGATTCTAAGATGGAATAAATGTTACACATTTAAAAAATTGTCTGATCATCTTTTCGATTATTTGAATTCTACATCTTTGGCCAAAAGTTTGGGGTACCCTGCAATTTTGCTTTCCGGACAAAAAAAATGAATATCTCGGCCAAAAAAAAATCGGAAACCAATTTACCAAACGGGGTTTTGAAGAGATTAAAGTCAGCTTCAATTTGCTTTTTTATTTTTTTCGATTTTTTTGTGCCAGGTACGTCATTTTGAAAATGGCGTCTTTTCACGATTTTTGCACCTTGCAAAGTCGTTCGCTGGACTTCGGAAAAATAGAAATCTCGCTATTTAGTGAAATGATCTTCGAAAAGCGAAGTGTTAGCTTTAGTTTCGTTTTTTTTTTCATTTTGCAATTTCTTTTCGCAGAGAAATTTAGTTTTTCTTGAAGAAACGGCAGGTTTCCGTAAAGCCGCATCGTGCAGCGTATCGTGAAAACTATGAGGTTGATCGCTAGTTTTGCTTGATCGTCGACGATTAATCTAGTGAATTTATTGCCATTACATTGAAACAAAAATGGTGAAGGCTGTGGGTGGATCAACTAACCATTAATAATATTTTTTTAATTGACATGAATTTGAAATACAGTTTTGTTTGAAAGAAATTGAAAAACATTTGAAAAGCATAAAGAGTTCGATACCCTATCTATCCAATACCCTAAACTAGAAAAAGAAGGAAAACACAGGGTGCTTAATGCTTTTGGTCAGAGCGTAATGGAATTTGTACGTCATACTGATCAGACGACATTTTCAATTGATTTTTAAGAGCATTTGTCACTAATTTTCGAATTTGCCGAAGTGTAATTACTTTATTTTCCCCGATCATCTTTGATTGAATGACAGTCAGTACTTATCCGTTTCACTCTGTATAAGCTCAGAACGTTATTTGATTCGTACGGCGTACGAATTCAATTATGTCCGTTTTCTTGAAACGTTACTTTGATACTAAGATATTTTCATTAAAACATCTTCGTTTCGATGTAATGGTAAAAAATTAATTAGATTAATCGTCGACAATTAACCAAAACTAGGGATAAAATAAATGTTGCAAAAAAAATCGGAAAAAATTAAACAACTCCAAAATAACAAAACAAAACTTTTTTGTCCTTAGGACATATATTCTCAACCTGATCGTTTTCACGATACGCTGCACGATGCCGGCTTTACGGAAACCTGCCGTTTTTTTTTTCAAGAAAAACTAAATCTCTCTGCGAAAAAATTGCAACATTAAAAAAGAACGAAACTAAAGCTAACACTTCCCTTTTCGAAGATCATTTCACTAAATAGCGAGATTTCTATTTTTCCGAAGTCCAGCAAACGACTTTGCAAGTTGCGAAAATCGTGAAAAACCACCATTTTCAAAATGACGTACCGGGCACAAAAAAAATCGAAAAAATTCAAAAAGCAAATTGCAGCTGACTTTATTCTCTTCAAAACCCGGTTTGGTAAATTGGTTTCCGATTTTTTATGGCCGGGATATTTAATTTTTTGTCCGGAAAGAAAAATTGCAGGGTGCCCCAACTTTTGACCAAGGGTCTAGGTGTAAGTTATTGTAAAGTGCAAAATAAAATTCAAAAAAGCTATTTTTCATTAAGGAGGTTGGAGCGATCCAGTTGAGTCAAATAACGGTTTATGAATTTTGTTTCAATGAATCTCAAAACAATGCATACAAGGTATAGATTTATTCTGGAGGTGCTATTTTTACAATAAAATATATAATTAAAGGGCAAAATTATCCATTTTTATATTTTTATTATGAAATAAGATAAACTTTTGTGCTACTACCAACTTGAAAAAGTACAACATTATCAATTATTATTACAGGGTTGTTACGCATTATTGACTCAGAAATTCGGTGACTTTGCCAGGTTTTCCATACAGGTTTTGCAAAAATTCCAGGTTTGCAAATTACCCAGATTAGGGCCAAATAAAGAATACTTCGTTTTCATAAAATATAGCTTTTCTTAAGTTAAAGATCACAAGTTGAGTCTCGTTTCAAACATACTAGCATTTGTAAACGTTACAAACGATACGGAAAAAATTACATACGTAGAAATAGCAATGAATCATTTTCGAGAAGAAAAAATAACATTTTTAACCGACTTGGATAAACAAGGAAATTCTCAATTCGATCCTATTGAAAAACTATGTTGAGCTGGATAACATAATTTTTTTAAGATAAAATATATGGCAATGTTAAAAATTGAAATAAAATGTTTACAAAACTAAAATTCGAAAATTAATTTAAACATTGTAAAGTAAAAAAATATACATTAAAAGCAAATACAGAACCTGTTCGTTATTATAAGCACAAATTTTTATCCCGGTCACAATAAATAAAAAATAAATATAAACTCATCTATAATAATAACAACGATGTGGTTGTGTATCGACAGATCGAATGCAAATGTATACTGCCGTCATTAGAAAAAGGCGGCATCTTAAAAAAAAAACACTCGAAAATGCGTTTTACTATACAGAACGATGGGAAATTTTGAACTCATTCCAATGGTCCCAAAAACACCACTCTAGGATTTTGCGAAAATCGTTTTTTTTCGCTTAAAAAATACCTTGGGATCATCAAAACAATATGCAATTGGTCCTGTAGCGAAAAAAATGTTAAGGTTCAATTATCGACTTTTCCGCAGCTCCTCGGAATTCTTTCAGGCGCCTCGTACAACTTCAAACGCGTTTTTCTCGAAACCACTTTTTCCAAACTGGGAGGACGGATTACTCGAATACCTTTGCATGGATCGATTTGAAATTTTGATAGTAGCTTCACAATTACATTCTCTATGGGAGTACGTAGCCGTCATTTGATTAAATGTAATTTTTTTTATCAATAATTTATCGCTTTATTTTATGGGCAAAAAATCGATTTATTTCTTTCACAGTGCGCCATTTTTTCAAAATTTGATTTAAAAAATGCCTATATAGTCCCATAGCTAATAATATATAGATTATATTTTGATTTTTGTTCCAGGTCTTATACTTTACGAGAAAACCGTTCTCCCGTGAAGCTATTTGTAAAAAAAACGTTTTACAATACGGTCTCTGTCGCCGCCATTTTGGATGAAAATTATGATAAATTTTTTTATGCTTTAATATGTGTTAAATAAACGGTCTCAGAAGGAACCCTATTCCTTTTTTCATACTCCGAAAATAAATTGTCAAAGTTAGGCCTTATTTTCTGCCGCTAGAGTGGTGTTATCCCTTAAAATATTAAAAGGAAGGTTTGTGCAAAATTTCAGCTCGATCAGAGGGGAGGGGCGTTCGGAACCTTACCCATATTTATGTCACGAGATTATTCATTATTACCATGAATTAATTTTAAGTGTTGCCGAAAAACGGCAACTTCGCGGACATTGAGGTTGGCAGCAATGCTCTTCATTCGCCAGCCAAGATTCGTAACCTTTCATTAAACCTCAACGGTCCAATATCGAATATATATGGTTTACGATGAGCAAGATGGGATTTTCTTTCTCAAGTTTTACAAAGGTTTAGTTCGCCTTAATCGGTTGGAATAAATCGTTTATCTTGGTGCTGAATAGTCAAAAAATTACTTCGTACCCCTCTAACCGCACGAAAAAATTACATACGTTAAACTTTTTTCATCTCTGATATTTTTTGGTAAAAAAATGTCAAGAAATTCGTAAAAACTCAGTGTAGACCAGACAATAACTTTTTTAACCCCTTAAAACGAGTTTAATATTTTATGTGTTACGTGATTATCACCTCTTATGTCAATTTTATGTCTACAAAAAAATTATTATGAACAAAAATATTTTCTTTTCAGCCCCCTCTCCCACGCCGCCCAAATAAAAATACTGGCTACGCCAATGACGTTTCTGTAGTCTCAAGATTAGCTGGGCTGGTTTCGGCTACCTCTCTCTACCGCTACATGCCCTTCTGTTTCTCTCAGCTCCTTGGTAGATAAGAATACATCCAGAGAATACTCGACCCGTTTTGTTTTCTTATAAACCATTGTTTTATCGACAATGATAGCATAGCGTCTACACTGAGAAAAACGAATCGTTGAATGTGCAAAATGCATTTTGTTGTCTCGAAATTTTGTTGTTTTAACAGTTGCTCAGACATGCTAAATAAGCTACAGTTCACACCACAATACTATTTTACCACCAACTATACTGTTTTGTTATGCCGATCAAAGATCAAGTTGAACGTATTTAAAGATACATTTTGTTAAACAAACTGAAATTTGGATGGATGAACGAATATTTTTTTCAGTGTACTACCGCATTGCAAATGAATCCGATCCAGCAACAAACGCAGCATTACCCCTTCTCTTTATCGAATGCATCTTCCCACCCATTCGCTCGCTCCCCAGTGACGTCACGTTGCGATCTCTGCGCCGTTAAACGGCCGTGTGGTACTGAAAAAGCTTCCCTCCAATCGAAGTCGAGCGTAAGAACTGGGTTTCTATGCAAAAGTGTGACTCGGTCGGTCGTGCGCAACATTGCGGGAAAGAAAGACAGAGAGAAAGAGAGAGAGAGCGAGAGGAAGAGTGAAAGAGAGAAAACCCAACAGGCTTGACAGCGCGTCATTATTGCTCTCACGCACGCATGTGATTTTGGAAAAATCTTGTGTGCAACTGCGGGACACTTGAATTCCAAAAAGTACGTAGATCCGGTCAATTTCATTCCGCAATTCGTTTAAGCAGCATATCTCATGACAAAATAGACGAAAAAGTTTATCGTCTTCTCTGCAACGTTCGACGCATTCCTCGCGATAATTAATTTCCGCCCATACCTCGTGAAACATTCTATGACTAATCTGACCCGCGTCCACTTTTCCTCGCAATGAATCAGTGATAAAGGAGACGCAGGACAAAAGAGAACGGTGAATGCTGAACTGTGAATTAATTCGCTTGACAACCTTCGTCTACATATTGCACACATTTGTGCAATTCCCCTGGATTATCGTTACACAATTTGTCGCGAAATATTACCGATCCGTCGCAAAACATCGAGAGGTCTTATCTCAGAGTGATATAAAGTTAAGGTCGATCTTATCTGCCTTTATTCCGAAGTTAGCTTGCCTCTCGCAGACGAGCGTCGCCGTTTGTTTCGAACCTGATAATCTCACAAACGCTGTTTTTGTTTTTAATTGAAATTTTGGCGGGTAGTTTCAGAAGTGAAAAACAAGCGCGAACATGTCGCTGTATCCGTCGTTGGAAGACATGAAGGTCGACCACATGTTGAAAGTGAGTGTACCCAAGGTCCACGACCTTTCGGACCCTAGAAGCGTGAATAAGTAATACCGTGGTACGTGTCAATCAATAATCTACCTTGTCCCCTCGAACCTTGCTGCCCTAGGCTCAACATCAAGTGGAAGCACAGTACGCCCCCAGAGCTCCTCAGCCATTGCAGACAACCGAACCCTCGGCTCCGACTCTTTCACCGGTCCACGATGTATCGGCGAACGCACAGCTCTATCCCTTTTTGGGCAATTACATGGGCTTGGAACTGAGCGAGGAGGCGATCGTCAATAACATGCCGGAGTACGCGATGATCGCTCGAGAAAATGTGAGAATATTTTGTCCGATGCGATGATATTCGTGTTAGAAATCCACTGGGTGGAGGATACCGATTAAACATGAAAAAGGAGCGCAAAAAAATTTCTTACGCTGGCCTGTGGGGTGCCATTTTTTAAAGCTCATTGAGTAAACATTTTTTGTTTTCTCTTTTATCTTTAAAAATAAAGAAACGGGGGTCCGTCAAAGTTGTCAGTTTCAGACCATTTTTGTTACTGTGTTTATCTCAAAAACTGAGCTAGTTAGGAATGTGGAATTTTTGTATATTATGTACCATATACTGTATTTAAGGGAAGGGTAGGGGTTTCAGCGTGAAAAAAAAACACGTTTGCGAATTTTTTTCATCTATATGGATAGAGTTAATTTATTGAAACCTTTTGTACATTGTTAAGTGTCATTTCAAGAACATTCCGCGAAAATATCCACAAACAAGCCGATGACAGAGCTTTTCCAAGAACGCCTTCGGAAAAACACTATTTGCGGTGTTCACTGTATCTCAGCTAGAAATTATCTGAAATCAAGTACCATTAAAATTTAGTCAAAGTATCATCAATTCCTCCCCCCAACGGTCTTTGATAATTTTTTTTTCATTTCTAAATTTTTGGTGGTCATGTAAAGTGAAAAGTGCTATTTTTCACGAAAAATTCCGCCATTTTGGGGGTGGAAAGCCCCCTCAATGTAAAAAAAATCTTAAATTAACCGTTGGGGGGAGGTATTTTATATGTAGAAAGTGTGTACCAAGTTTGAAATAAATCGGTCATGTAGTTTTCAAATGGCAGTGAACACGGACTTTGAAAAAGTGGTTTCGAGAAAAAACGCAGCGCCGGCTTGTTTGTGGATATTTTCGCGTACAAATTTCGTGGAATGTTCTTGAAATGACACTTGACAATGTACAAAAGGTTTCAACAAATTTACTCTATCCATATAGATGAAAAAAATTCGCAAAAAAGTGTTTTTCTTAACGCTGAAACCCCTACCCTCCCCTTAAACAAATACTGAAAATGTCGATTCATAATGTAGTATATATCAACACTGCTTACGAAAAGTAGCACGATTCAAAGTTCTTACGAATACTAGCTTGTTTGATTTTTACTGTGAAAACTAGGGTAAATGGAGTAAGTTTAAATAAAGGATCTGATCGCTCTTACAATCTAACCAAAAAGAGTTTTGGTGAGAATTTAAAGTCCTTCGTGCTCAGGTAATAATCTGAAAAAATAAACCATTAGTATTTTTTTTTTAAATATGACAATTTTTTGCATAATGACATTTTAATTTTATACTCGTTGCTTTTATTAACATTGTGATAATAATTATCAATTAAAATCGATAGTAGTCATTCTTATAAAAAAATAATATCGAAATTGTAAATATAATGAAATATTTATTGTGATTTTCTATTAAAAAAATTACGTTATTGAAAATATCATTCAACAAATTTACTGTAATCTTACAGATGGTTATCGTCGAATATGTTTGAAAAATCTTGCTGATGTTCGATTGGAACTAAGCCTCTGTCAAGCATGGCCTGTAAATCTTTTTTTTTCTTGGTGCAAGAGGCAATTTTTTTCTGACGTCTGTTTTAATTGGAACATTCGAACATCATCCATGTTGTTGTTTTCTTTTAAAGATTTTCATCTTCCGTCCCTCTAGGTAAAAATCATATTTAAAGTGGATTGTATCGACGTAAGGTTGAATGGATATTTCCCGAATACTAGCAATTTTCATTGAAGTCCAATTAAAATTTTTTGAGAAGTCTGAAAAATCGTAAATTTCGGATTACGGTCGAAGGAATTGGAGCAAAAAAAAGTCGTTTCCATTTTTGAATCTTAATTAATTCAATGTGATTGTGCTATCGACAGATGACAGTGGCAACTCCTGCTGTATCGAATGGCCCATTGGCAGGGATGATAGCTCCGCTTTCGGGAGATTCTCTAGGCCTTCAGAGGGCCCAAGTCACCAATGGCATCAGAGAGGTATGAATGAGTATCGTCTATCTGGGAATACTATTCTTGACTAAGGAGCTACATCTACCTAGGGCCTGAAAAAAATGCCAAAATTTCGAATTCTTTTTCTTAGAAACGATTGATGAAAAAAAACCCATTTCTTAACACAAAGGTACATATATTGAGAGCCTATAAAAAAAATTACCAAAAAATACAGAAAAACAACAAAAACATGGCCGCTGGCAGATAATGGAATTCTTTTCGCAACGTTTGGCGGTGGACATTTCAGGTTCAACAGTCCATCTAAAATCTCAAACCCAAACGGGTTATTCGAGTTAAGGGGCCAGTCCACTTTGGAGCCACGAAAAAAGGCTATTTTCGCGATTTATTTCGAGGATTTTATAAAAGATACGAATACAAAAGCTGTTGGGCTTGATAAATAAAGTCTTGAAATAAATTTAAAAAAATTCTTAATTCATTTTGATTTATTTTTAAGTACAAAAACTATAGTTTAACGTAACGCCTCAAAAATAGGTGGGCTAGGTAGCTCCATCACAACGCGGCAACGGCTTGTCTGAAACAAAAAAATCAAAGTCCTTTAGATTCAGTATCACACCAGCTACAAAATGACCCTCGGATACAAAGTTTTATCAAAAAATAAAAAAAAATGGCAGATGAAAAACGAAAAAAGTAAAAAAATGCGTTTTTTCCCGCAGTTTTTCGCAAAAAAAAAGAGTAAAAATCCAAATTTTAAAACCATCGAGGGTCATCTTGTCGCGAATCATGTTTACAATATGTGGCTCAAATTTCAAGAGAATCGGTTTATTAGTTTCAGAGATACGATGGAGCTAGACTTTGAAAACGTTGTTTCGAGAAAAACGCGTTTGAAGTTTAGACTGTGAAAAACTCTTACCTAAACTCAATCGGCAATTCCTGCACCGTACAAGATCCCGTCTGATTGCTCATCATCGTCGATTTCTTCAAGTCTTGCTTGCATTAGATTTTTTGAAATTTTCAAAGCGGACTGGTCCCTTAATGATAAATACGAGTCATTGACGATCGTCGATTTTTTTAACCATTTTTTTCTAACAATGTGGCGACGAATTGAAACTCGAGCATACAAAATTTATGAAAAAAGGTGTCATTTTCACGTGATTATTAAAAAATGAAGATCGATTTTGAAAAAGTGAGATCGTCAACGACCTTTGAATGTTTCTCGTCATATCTGCTGTGAATTTAGAAACAATCCATCAAGTGGTTCTCGAGATATCATGTCCACCGACTTTGAAAACAGTGTATCGAGAAAAACGCGTTTAAGGTTGTTATGGGGTTAAGCCAACATGTTACCGCCGAGCTGAATTTTTTTCTAGACCTTAATAACCTCTCTGCTGATCATCCTGTGCAGTTTGAATGCGATCCAACGTACCTTTTTCTAAAAAAATCGGAAACTCGACGCATTTCGTGGGTTAATTACATTACGCTTATGGAAAACTCCCGATAATGTTTCAGTACATTATTAATATCTGCTAAGTGAATGTTACCACGGAGCTGAAAAAATAGGTACGGTTCGACTAATTATCGGACTCACCCTTGGTACCGTGAAAATGAGGATTCGCGGTACCGTTATAAAATTATTAATGTTTTTGATAGCGAATTTGTGCGAAAATCAAGCACACAAAACATAAGACTGTGCAATCATGGCAACGTCGTAGACGGTACAAGTGCTACCTACCTTATCGGTATTCGGTAATTATGCCCGGGAACCTCAAACTACATAGTCAGGATAATTAACATCGAATATTTTGGTACTTATTCTCTTAATTAGTAATAATTACTTAATATTAATTTGATAACCATGTTCAGAAATTATACATTTCTAGATACTTCTAGACAAAGACAAAATACCGCGGATTTTTTTTCACACATACATTTATTTTTTAGAATATCGGAAAATTATTAAAGTTTTTTATTTCTTCGAGATTATAGACAGCTTTAGTACACACTCTTTCCAGCGGAATTTTTTTTAATCGGGCCGATATGAATTTTTGACAGCTCCTTGGGCCGATATCGAAGTTAGGGGCCGTCTATTAATCAAGTGAGGCTCAAATAGGGGGGGAGGGGGTTTGGATAACATCACGATTGATCACGCTGGGGGAGGGGGGTGTTGTGACAATCACGTGTATTTTTTTGTGTAACTGCGTGAACCGGAGAGCATCCGCCGTGAGCTATTGAACCGGCAAGTTGTGCCCAGGGGGCTGGCACCTTTTGGAATTTTTGCTACGCAAAATGACCGCATTTTTAGTGTCGTACTCTGCCACTCGCAGCGCTAGTTATACTCTTACAACCTGATGCGTGCGCAGGGGCTATGTATATAATACGGTCGCTATGTCCGCCGTGCGGGCCTCGCGCCTACGCAATAAGAATATTGTAAGATAACTGCTAGCGCCATAGGGAGAGGTAGAACTAAAAAAGGGGTCGAAAATAGCAGCATTTGTATACCGGTAGGGAATAGAAGGTTTCAACCCCCTGGTTGTGCCTAAAAAGTAACCTAAACAACAGTTTTTAGATCTATTTAATTTCGACTGGCCACCTACTTAAAGTGAAGTGCCTACATCTCATTCACAAAAGGCTTGTCCACTTGTTACTGTAGAAAACACGCAAATGAGCCCCTGGTCCTAGGACAATGCCATTTAAATATATTGACAATATAAATTATTTTGCTTTTGACAATCAAATACCGTACTCCCTATTGGTTGTGTCTGACATTTCTTAACACAATAAAATACACGTGATGTAGGCGGGGGGGGGGGGTGGCTGGAAACCTCAACACATATCACCACGGGGGCGGGGGGGCTCAGAAAGTGGCCAAAAAAACCTCACGTGATTAATGGACGACCCCTTACGAACAGGGCATATGTCTATAACTTCGCGACACTGCTACCAACCGGGGCATTATGATATACCACGATTTACGACGTTGCCAATTCGTTTCGCGTTAATTGAGCGAGAAAAAGTTATAGAAAATTATGCAAAGTTATGAAAACACTTAATGTAATCATCGAATGTTCAAAAATGCATATTTTTACAAATAGATGTAGAAAAATAGTTCGTAAACCCCATAACAACCTTAAAGTCTGAAGTATGGTGCCGCCACTGCTCGCGCGGCCGACTGTTGGAAGCTTTAGCTCATTCAATTTTGGAAATATTTCAAAGAAATTTTCAAGGAATAATGCTAAAAGGTGATACCATGGGAAAGGCAACGCCAATGCTCGGGGCAGATGGCGCCACCATAGCACGTTCCAATCATTTCAAACATCCGTCACGTCCCCGAAAGTAAATGATTATACATCTTTTCTGAAAATACAATATTATAACATTAAAATTTTCAATTTTTCGTTCGATCGAAATTTTCTTGTGTTTCCGTTATTGAAACGGACTTTTTAGAGCGACCCACTCCGCTGTTTGTACCATATATCTGTGAAAAACATTGAGGTTATTGCGGAGTTTATTTGTTATTGTGTGCGAAGAAGAGAGACATCTCTGCATTCGCTGTTACGTGCAATGAGTACTCAAAATAAATTTGCTCACTTAAGGCTATGTGTCACAGACCGAGCGGCCACAAGTGCGAGGGAGATAGCTGATTTACAGATTCCCAGTGTTCTCCTAAACTGTTGATTTTTCGGAAAAAAGGAAAGAAACCCCTTTCGCTCTGTTGAACGAGAAACAACGTCTTTCTCTTCGTTTGCCCGAAATTAGGCAGGAAAAAATTAGGAAGGAAATTACATTAAGGCAGGAAAAAATAAGCAATGTTGAGCGATTTTTTAAAGTAAGAAATAACTATTCTACAATTATCAAACTTTAGGTATACTTTAATAGTATATTTAAGTATATGAAACCATTTTTTTTAATTCATTCATCATCAAAATGACGAGGCTGTGGCAGAGTGTTACAGCATGGTCGCCGCGGGAGTTGCGAATTGGCGGCAGTCTAGCTTACCGTAGACTTTGATTTGCAAAAAAGTTCAAACATTTTTACAGTTGGAACATGTGTAGTTTCTATGTGACGGTAAATAAAATGAAGATAACGCAAATTTAAGAAAATGGCACGCATTTGCAAAAAAACAACATTTCACGCAACATTTCTGTAAAATTTGGATTAAGGGGGGATTGTCTTTTTTTTTCGCAAAATTTACCGCTTTTTGGGAATTTTTTTGTGAAGAAAGTATACAACGGAAGTGAAACTTGGCATATAGTTTAATTGATCTGTTTACTACATACAAAACAATTTTTAAACAATTTCATTAAAAAATCCGCCTCCCACCCCCCTCGACGCGCGATGGTCCTTTTTTTATGGTGTGCACGATTACAGCCTTCACGTTCATCCTGCAACAAAAACCCAAAAAGCATTTTACTTTAGACACATATAGCTATCGTTCGATGAAGGGAAAAAAAAAATTAACGATTTGGTGACGTTTTGAACTTGAAGTATCGATTTTTCGAAAAAAATTGATCGATTTTTTGTTATAAATAAAAAACTATTAAACGTATTGCTTTTTTGCTTCATCAAACGATAAAAGGATGTCAGCTGAGCATTCTGTCCAAATTTGAAGGCAATCGGTTGAATAGTTTTTGAGAAATCGTGCACACCATCAAAAAAGGACCATCGCGCGTCGAGGGGGGTGGGAGGCGGATTTTTTGATGAAATTGTTTAAAAAATTTTTTGCATGTAGTAAACAGATCAATAAAACTATATGCCAAGTTTCACAAGTTTTCCGTTGTATACTTTCTTCACAAAAAAATTCCCAAAAAGCGGTAAATTTTGCGAAAAAAAAAGACAATCCCCCCTTAAGAAAGTAGTTGTTTTCCAATTTTTCAAAAACAATTCTCGTCAAGTAGAAGGTACCAATATTATCAACATTTCTACTAAATTTCAACTCAATCGGTTTAATAGTTTTTGAGTAATCCTGAACGCCAATTTCGATAATGCATTTTTGTAGAAAAACGCGTTTGAAGTTCACGCCCGCCCCGAATCCGAGCGGTGAGGCACAGTGTTGACGGGCTGTAACGTTTGAAGTTTTCCGAATTTCGCTTCGAAACTTTAGGGAAATATTCTACATATATAGTTCTATGGTTCAAAGAAAAAAAAAGAAATCGATTTTTTGATCGTTGTAAATGTATATGCCGCTTTAAGAGTCGAAGAACTGAAATTCATTCTCATGTCAGAAGCAGAGGGGCTAGGTGACAGGAGAGAAAAGGACAAAGCTATTTCCCACGGTTTGCGCGTGGCGACATCCTTAGGAAAAAAATGTGTTCCTTCAGCAGTACATCGTACGCACAACACTTAACCACTTTAAAAAACGGCTGTCTACCTGTAAATAATTAGTAAAATCGTAATTAAATAAATGAGTTTTACCGTCTGGTTGAAAACAAATGTTAAGACACCGCTCGCTCGGGACGTGCTATGCTAGCGCTGCAGTGACGAAAAGTGGGAGTTGTCCTTCCCATTGAATAAAAATAATTTCTCATAATGGCTCAGTTAATCGTAAAATTCACTCTCAGTGACATTTCAATTGTACACCGTCGAGATAGATAGTCCGTATTCTGGAAAAGCCATATTTAACGGAAAAAAAAATGTTTTCAACACAAGGAATCGGTTGAGCGTAATCAGATGTCAATCGCAGATTGCAGCTGAGATTGTTTAAAGGCTGAACATATCGTTGAAACAAAATTCACAATGGATTTTTTTGGGAACGAGCCTACTTGGGAAACATTCTTCTTTTTTTATTGCGTGGTTATGGGCTAATTCATATTATGAATTAGCCCATATTCATATTATGAATAATCCAAGGATTTTCATAGCTAAAATCTGCAGAATGAAATTTTAACAATATGAAAAAAAACTAATTCTCTTTGGTGATTTGAGGGTGCTTTAGTTCTTTTTATTGCACTGACACGCCACAGTTTTGTATGTCAAAGTAAATGAGATTGAAGTTTGCACCGTTCGAATGCAAAGAAAATTAGTTTTTTTTTCATATTGTTAAAATTTCATTCTGCAAATTTTAGCTATGAAAATCCTTGGATTATTTTTAAAGAGGTTTCGACGCTTTTTAAGGCTACTTTGACGATCCGAAAATCAAGATTATTTAAAACAATGTATTTTGAAGCAGCGAGGAAGATGACGGAAAAATCGTTTGGACATTTATTCCTATCTACATTGACAAAGTTGTGTACGAAATTTCATTTAAAAAAAACATTGATAATTAAAGAAGTTAGAAACAATCTCGTGAAGGACTTTTGAACGTGAAGGGCTCAACGTCATACTTGATTTTTGCCACCCAGTGGACCTGATACAAACAAAACGAGTTTTTTTTTTAAGACTATATTGGCTGAGACTTAACGGAGCTTTTTTGTTCGCGTGTTACAAATTTGAAAAAAAAAACAATGTTGGATGTTTTTTTTTTCGATTTTTCGAAGAAAAATGACATTGTTAATAGCTAATGAAAAAAAGTCCTAAGATTTTAAGCGATTCCTGCGCCATATGTTGGACCTTCCTCTTCAATTTGAGTTGCCTCAAGCGAGATCTTCACAATAGCCTAACCCCTTAAGGCCTTAGGCCACAGTAACGGGTATAAAATCATGTGCGAATTCACCAATTTTTTTCCGTATGAAAAAGTGATTCATTCACAAAATTAATTGCACATCTATTCAGTATGAATATCAAGCTATTAGACATTTTTTTTTTCGATGTACAAAATGGCCGACTACTAAAATTTTCTTTGATTATCTTTTGCCACAATTTTTTACCTGGAACAAAAAGCAAAAATTCTCGTCAATCTACATTAGAATACCTAGACAAGTACGTACGGAATTTAAAAAATATTGTTTTATTCAAAAGTTGTAGGGACTTGAACTTAAGAAATGAATTTTCAGTGAAAAATTTCGTTATAACTGCTCATAAAATGAAAAGTTTTCGATTAAGGAGGTACCCCAGCTTAATACAATGTTACCATGCTAAACCATGGTGAAATTTCAAAATGGTGATAGATCAATAAAATTTGGTGAATATATTCTTTAGTATTATATATGTCAATACAATTTTTTTCAGATTTTTTCATTGTGCCGTTATCGAGTAATTGAACATTGAAGTTCACGTGTATAAGCATAGCGTTTTTATAGATATAGGTATATATTCCGGGTATAAGAATAAACGCTTGTGAATTATTTGTAAGAAAACGGCACAACCAAAAAATCTGAAAAAATTTGTATCTACATGAATAATACTAAAGAATATATTCACCAATTTTTATTGATCTATCACCATTTTGCTGAAGCTAGTGTACCTCCTTAATCAGAAATTCCCTACGTATTTCTCTGCGATATGCAATTAGGAACATAACTTTTGAATTTGAAGTAAATCGAGTGAAAATTGTTGAAGTTATTTGTCACGCCAATTGGAAAAAAGCGATTTTGAGAAGTTTCGAGTCGTCGGCCATTTTGTACATCGAAAGAAAAATAATTCTAACAGCTTCATATTCATACTAAATAGATGTGTAATTAATTTTATAAGTGAATCACTTTTTTATACGAAAAAAAATTGTTGAATTCGCACATGATTTTATACCCGTTACTGTGGCCTGAGGCCTTAAGTTGCTTATTTCAAAATCAGCAATCAAGATCTGCAAGAAAAATTGCTTCAGCGATAACTCTAAGGAAATGAAGATAGGAAAAAAGATTTTCGTTGCATTCCAACAATGCAAACGTCAACGCCATCGAAGTAAACAAATACTCAGACAAAATCATATGAATCCGGAACTTACGTGGATAGATGTACACATTCGTGAAGAATAGAATTGTCAGTGATTCGTAGATAATAGAAATACCTACTGATTGCCAGTAAAAAGAAAACAAGTGTCGATAAGAACGATCTGCTTTCAGCTGACTCTTTGCAAGGACAAGGATGGTAAAATCGGTTTGCGAGTGCACTCAGTGAACAGCGGCGTATTCGTTTGCCTGGTCAGTCCCAATTCGCCAGCTTCGATCGCTGGCCTTCGATTCGGCGATCAGATCCTCGAAATAAATGGGACCACGGTCGCAGGTTACAGCATGGACCAGGTGCACAAAATATTCCGCAACGCGCCGATCAACGGGATAAAAGTGGTAGTTCGTGACAGGTGAGAAAAAAAGTCGTCAACCATCGTTCATATTACGTCACCGATTTTTTGCCCCCCCCCCCCCCCCCCCCCCCCCCACATCACCCTATTGTCATAATCCAACTATCGTTACCATTATCCAACGACCAGAATCCCCCCCCCCCCTATTTTAAAATGACGTAATTTATGGATGGCCCCTTATCGAGTTCAAAACGTTATTGGGAATATATCACGCGTATGCGTTCGTCCAGACCGCTCGAGCGTACGGTGACTATGCACAAGGATAGCACCGGGAACATCGGCTTCCATTTCAAGAATGGAAAGATAACGGCCCTCGTGAAGGACTCGTCGGCCGCGCGAAATGGACTTTTGACCGAACATCAGATACTCGAGGTCAATGGCAAGGTGAGCCGTATAGGGTCGCGAAAAAGGCAACTTCGATTCTGGGCATTGGTAGATAAACAACGGGAAAGTTGTATAAATACATTTTTTTTAACAGCGTTTTTGAAACGGACTAAAAAGTATAAGATAATTTCTCCTAGCCCCATACAGATTTATAACCCCACAAGATTGTCCTGAAAATGTCGGATTCTGAATTTCTAATAGCTATCCAAATAATTGTGAGATTTAAAACAAAAAACGTGGGGCGCATGCGTTGATAATGAATGAATAGGGCACCCAATTCACTGACAATTTTAATGCACTGCAAATGGTATGAACTGTCGTGTGAGTTTTCTCAACGCCAGCTAGGTACACTCCTTACTTTCATCTATTGAATGCACGCCACGCTTTTAGTTTTAAGGGGCTATACCAGTGTGAACGCTGAAAAGTCGGGTGATTTTCGGGATTTTTTTGGAAGAAAAGTACTCAATTGAATGTTTCGCAAAATTGAGAATATATTTGGCTATATTTGACCTATATTACATAATTTTTTCATAGAAAAATATTGAGATCCAAGCGACTTATGCGCTGCCTTCGTCGGCGCCAAAAAAAAAAGTTCCCCCACCGCTGACATGATTCCGCCCGATTGAGTAGCTGAAACCGAAAAAGGAAAAAATGTCGTTAACCTGGAAGGTATTACCTGTACAATGACGTAGGATTTTCGATAAATATCAAAATCTAACAAAATGGCGTAGTTATGAAAAAAAAGTCTGTTTTCTTTCCTATAATATGGTCGTTTTTTTTCAATGCCAAATCGTCAATTTTCATCCAAGCAGAAGTATCCTACGTCATTGTAGAGTAAATATATTCAAGAGTACTCAGTTCAAATTTCAAGTCAATCGGATAATTGCTCTTTGAGTTACAATGTCAGCAAATTTGAAAAATCTCATTTCGAGAAAAACTCGCTTAAAGATTTAACTATCGATTTTTGCAAGATGAAATTATTTTGATATAAATGATATAAACGATAATGATATTCTTGAAAGTATAAACTGTCGAAAAAGGCAAAAAAAAAAACGATTTTTTGAAAGCGTCACACTGGTATAGCCCCTTAAATCTTGCAATTATTTTCATAGCTATTAAGAATCGACAATCACAAATTTTCTGGACAATCTGTATGGGGTTATCAATCTGTATGAGCCTGGGAGAAATTATTTTATACTTTCTAGTCCGTTTTGAAAACGTGGATAAAAAAAATTACTTAAATAATTATTTTCTGCTTTTTAGTCTTGTGTGTGTGTGTGTGTGTGTGTGTGAAATTTTGCAATCGATTTTAAACATCTTGATGAGATTATCAAGGCGACATGTAGCAAATTTCAGGTTTATTTCAGTTTCTCTTGACCTGATCATATCTGAAATAGAAAGTTGTTATAAACGATCGTTATAAGCAAACAGTCAGACAAGAAGGCGAGTTAATATTGCATTGTCATCCAGTTCTGAGGTATGTTTAAAGTTTCAAGTCTCTAGCTCCGTCATACTCAAAGTGTGCCTCGTGGAGTCCTGGGCTCCGCCGAAAAAAAAACTTCATACCTCCCAATAAATGGAAACAATTTCATCAATTTACAGTGGAATAAATACATTGTTATTTACAGTGCCTAATACTGTATGATTTTAATTAAGGGGAGGGTAGGGGTTTCAGCGTGAAAAAGAAACACTTTTTTGCGATTTTTTTTCATCTATATGGATAGAGTAAATTCATTGAAACCTTTTGTACATTGCTAAGTGTCATTTCAAGAACATTCCGTGAAATTTGTACGCGAAAATCCACAACCAAGCCGGTGACATAGCTTTTCCAAGAACGCCTTTGGAAAAACACGATTTGCGGTGTTCACTGTATCTCAGCAAGAAATGATCTGAAATCAAGTACCATTCAAATTCAGTCAAAGTATCATCAAATCCTCGCCCCCAACGGTCTTTGATAATTTTTTTTTTCATTACTAAATTTTTGGTGGTCATGTAAAGTGAAAAGTGCTAGTTTTCACGAAAATTCCGCCATTTTGGGGGTGGAAGACCCCCTCAATGTAAAAAAAATCTCAAACTAACCGTTGGGGGGAGGTATTTTATATGTAGAAAGTGTGTACCATGTTTGAAATAAATCGGTCATGTAGTTTTCAAATGGCAGTGAACACGGACTTTGAAAAAGTGGTTTCGAGAAAAACGCGGCACCGGCTTGTTTGTGGATATTTTCGCGTACAAATTTCACGGAATGTTCTTGAAATGACACTTAACAATGTACAAAAGGTTTCAATAAATTTACTCTATCCATATAGATGAAAAAAAAATCGCAAAAAAGTGATTTTTTTTCACGCTGAAACCCCTACCCTCCCCTTAATAAAAACGTGCCAATAAAAAACGGTGGCTCTTTCAAGACGAAAATTTAATTTTTTCCCCCAGAACGTAGTAGGTCTGAAGGATAAGAACGTCGTGGACGAGATATCTCGAGGAACCGGAATAATCACTATCACGGTCATACCCTCTTACATATACGACCACATGATAAAAAAGTAAGGCACTTTTTAAGACAAATTTACAAAACTCACATCGTGACTCCAATATTAATTCTCGCTGCTCGTGCTTCTCTTTCAGAATGGCTGGAAGTCTTCTCAAAAGTGGAATGGATCATTCCGAGCCAAGCAACTTCGAATAAGCGACCAGAGCTAACAAAGCGTCGCGCTCGCGGCGTGACTCTTGATAACGGTTCTTTGCCAATATTAAACTTTATGTACAAGCAAACGTGCCACCAGGACACTTCGAATTCGCAAAAACGTCAATCACATTCGAAATGCCGAAGGAAAACAAACGTTCACGAGTAATCAGCCCGAGGGGAACTCTTTGAGTGATAAATTTATTTCGAAAGACTTTTCATTGGTTCGAGGAGCTAGACGTTGGAAAATTCGTGTGCTCGCTTTTATTCCTCGAGTTCACAAAAGACGCACACGTTGGGGCCCAAAAGCGCCAACGTAGAAGGACCACCGGGATTAGAGAGTACGTGATAAATATTTCGCATTTTGTTCTCGTATCACGTACAAGTAGAGTTATCGATGGTAGAATTTGCTACCGTGCCAACCTTCCGAAGTACTGCACTATTTTGGTAATTGAATATTTTGTTATTTACTATTCGCGGATGCCACACGAACAACACATATAAGAATTTCAGTAGTGAAAAAAAGATAGAACTAAGCATTGTATTAGATATTAATGACCTTGTAAAAGATTATATATTATCTGTTGAATCGTAACGTGCCACACCATTATTAGAAATATATTATCCACAGTTATATTCAAAATAATGGAATCTCGTGTGTGTTTATATATATATAATCAGAGAAAGGACGAACAATATACTAAATAGTTATATGTTCAATAACGAAAGGAACGAAAAACTACGAAGAAACGTTTGCAAAGCATCATTTCGTTGTGTATAGTGATTGAGTATTTAAATATACAACTTTTCAGAACAAGACACTTGGTGTGGTACTTTTTTGGCGTCGTTACACGCTGGGGTTATTTGAAAGATTCCTCTTTTAAAAAAAGGCTTGATATAATATGTGGTCACTGTACCCGAGACTAAACGCAAACATGCTTTCCCTGCCTTCCGTCCTAACTTACCGACTTTACCGACGGTGGACATCAACCGGCGACGTCAGGGACCAACACTCACCACCGAATCTCTACAGTCATCTTCCGCTCCTACAGTTACTATTTGTTGGAGTACTAGTTTTTTTTAAATACAAACAACTCTACTGAATGCTTCCTTATGACGATCGGTCAAAGAGTGTTTAAGGGAGAATATCAGTGTGACAGGCTGAAAAATGAGGTATATTTTGGGATTTTTTTTCGGGAAAACGGCTCGATCAAATTATTTGAAATTTTGTGTATTAATTATTGAAGTAATGAAGCATACAAGGAAATTTTTTATTTTTATTTTTAGTACATTTTATTGAGCAGAGGAGCGGTCGCAAAATGGCGTCTCAAAAAAAGACTCCCTGACGGTTGACAGCATAAGTGCCACAGCAAGCATGTGAAATAAAAAATTCAAAAAGATTATTAAATTATAACAGTATAGCTATCGCAGCACCGTAGGAAATTTGAAAATTTTGATTAGAAAAAAATGGCGGCCATTTTGAAAAAAATCGAATTTTGCACAAAAATTTTGCAGTAAATTGTTAATAAAAAAAGTAAACAATTTTGAAAAAACTACGATGCGACGATAGCGATAAGTTTTCTGAAGAGAATCCTTTTTGAATGAAGTCGATTGGACAAAATTTGACAGTTATGCTGTCAACCAGGTCAAAAAACATGGTTTCGAGAAAAACGCGTTTAAAGTATAGAAAGGCCCGTATAGAAGGCTCTGACAGCGTCGACGCTTGGCGCCAATTTTGAATACTTCTGAGCCAAATATTGTTTTGAAAATTTGTAGGCATATTCTTTAAGGCCAAAACTATCGATTTAAGCAAAAAAAAATCGATTTTTTTCACACTGATATTCCCCCTTAAGGCAGTAGTCTGGTATAGAAATTTGACAAAATCGATTTTTTTTAAATTTTAATTATTCCTTAGACCTTTCTTAATACGCTCGTGGAAACCGTTTATTGATATTTCAAAAATTGGCAGAGTAATAGAAATTATAAGCAAGCCGCGCGCAAACCTCATTCAACGGTATCAAAACTTTGAACGCGTTTATCTCTGAACTATGTTTTTCAAATCGGCGCTCACGATATCTCGATAACTAATTGACCGATCGAGCTCAAATTTTGCACATACCTTCGGTAGCCTCTTTCTGAAGACTGGTAGCAGAATTAAGTCGAACAATAATTTCGCCCACATTTTACAACTCGTCGAATACCCGAAAATGTATGAAATATCGTTAATCAAAGTTTAACAGGCCGCCATTTTGCAACAAAATTTTTTAAAGTACTAATTCTGCTACCATTGCTCACAATACTCATACAGGTTGAGAATAAATTTTTTTTTTTCGGCTGCATACATCATCCAGAGTGGGCGCCGATTGAGGCGGTTTTCGGCGGACCATGTTGTAAAAAAATTAAAAACTACATGAAAATATTTAAAATAATTTTTTTTTAAATGTAGATACATTCTAAAAGGACCACTTAATACATATGTAAAATCTCATTAAGACAACTTTAACGGTTTAAAATTTATTCCAACCCAAAAATGACGTCAAAAATCTCGCTCTAGACTAGACCACTACCTTAATTAGCCAAAATGATGAATCCAACGCAAGGATCGATTTTACCACATTTTTATTGACTCGCTTCCTTGGTTGTCTGTTTGTCTTTTCAGTACAAATTTTGCAATCGATTTTAAACTAACTTTCGGGTGACAACAATATTATTTTAAAAAAATTACTATAATAACAATTCGAAACTTAACATTTTTGCCCATGTGACTCCTCAATTTCAGCAAAATGCTGATTATTTCAATCCTACTCGATTGTTAGTCGTTTGTTAATGTTTGTTAGTCAAAATCCAGCGTTTTTTAGACTTTATTTATTTAATAATCCGAAAAACAAATACGGATTCGGATTATTAAATAAATAAAGAAATGAAATGAAACTTATAAGTTTGACATGAAATTTGTTTTTCGCATTATCAAATAAATAAAGTCTAACAAACGCTGGGTTTGTCTAACAAAGACTAAGAAACGAGTAGGATGGAAATGATCAGCATTTTGCTGAAATTGAGGAGTCACATGGGCAAAGCCATGCTCAGCCGTCGTGGCAATGCTGCCAACTTCACGTGGCTTGCAGCGTGCCATGGGAATGAAAAGTTTTTTGACGATCAAACAAAAATTAAGCTCTAACAAACTATCAAAATCGACCAACAATCACTCACAAACGACTAACAAACGATTGGTTACGAAGAAAAGTTCGAAATCATTATAAAACCATTTTCCCGCGGCTAACTTTGACATGAAATTTGTTTTTCGGATAATTAAACGAATAAAGTCCAACAAATGCTGGGTTTTGTCTAACAAACACTAACAAACGACTAACAATCGAGTAGGATTGAAATAATCAGCATTTTGCTGAAATTGAGGAGTCACATGGGCAAAGCCGTGCTCAGCCGTCGTGGTAATGCTGCCAACTTCACGTAGCTTGCAGCGTGCCATGGGAATGAAACGTTTTTCAACGATAAAACAAAAATTAAGCTCTAACAAACGATTAAAATCGACTAACAATAACTCACAAACGATTGGTTACGAAGAAAAGTTCGAAATCATTAGAAAACCATTTTCCCGCGGCTAACTTTGACACGAAAATTCTTTTTCGTATAATTCAATAAATAAAGTCTAACAAACGCTGGATTTTGGCTAACAAACACTCAAAAAAGACTAACAATCGAATGGCATGAAAAAAGTTTCGATATTTTCTAGGGGTGTGCGGGTACCCGGTTCACTCGCGTACCCGATGTTCGGGTCGGGTCGGGTACCCGACGGGTTACGTTTTTGCAATACCCGCCACTATCGGGTACCCGAATTTGGTAATCGGGTACTCTCAAATTTTTAGTACTCGTAAACGTTGAGTACTCTTAAACTTCGAATATTCGTAAACAACTCGGAGATCCGTATCTATTATTTATATTTATTTTTATTTCTTATTTAGGTTTATCGACCAAATAATGGGAGAAAACGAAAACTCGAAGAAGACGATAAAACGAATAAATGATAATACTGTAAAAAATCTTTTTTCGTCTCACTTTTCTATCCTGTGTGTGCGTGTGTGTGTGTGCGTGCGTGCGCGCGTGGGTGTGTGTGTGTGTAGGGTGGAGTGAAAAACGGTCACTTTTGGCGGATCGTATCGTAATAGCGCGGAAAAGTTGCGTTTTGGCATCACTAAAAAGTGTGCGAAAGGAAAAAATGTACAATCAATATCTTCTGTTCCTGCGAACGCCTTCAAGTTTTGAATTTTTAACGTGGGTTTTAAATGGAGAAAAAACCCAAAAAGACTAAGATTCAACGCCTTGCGTTTATTCAAAGAGAGAAGAATGTAGCTTCCATTTGACATTTTAAAATTGAAAATATCTTAATTAGTTTCAGAGATATAAGCGTTTGAAGAACAAGTTTTTCCAGGAAAAAAATTAAAAAATGAGAAAAAAATAAATTAAGAAGAACGAATCACCGAAATTACCAGTTAGCACTGGACAGAATTAATGAAAATTCGACGAATAATCTTGCTTTTATTCAGTTTTTCGACATTCAAATATCTTGATATTTCCTGAAATGGAGTGTCTTAAAGGATGTTTGCCGGGAAAAAATGGTAAATACATACATAACGAAAATACTAAAATTATTAAATAAATTATTTGTATTTCTAATGAACTTCAACCTATCGGCGAAGGGTAGAGAACATAAAGCTGGAGTCTATTTCGTCCGTTTTGGTACGTTCCCGTGGCGCTATCTATACTATGAAACGAAATTTTGTTCCGGCATCATGACTTATCGAGTACCCGATGTGAGACGAGTACTCGAAAAAACTCGGGTACTCGATAAAGTTCGAGTGTACCCGTCCGATCACGGGTACCCGAAAAAATTCGGGTACCCGAAAAACTCGGGTACCCGATCCGATCATAGTCTAATTACCCGACCCGACCCGACCCGACCAATTCTGCTACCCGCACACCCCTAATATTTTCATAGTCGGCGGCTAAGTTTACTAAGCTGTAAGACCGTGGTTACAGCTTTGACAGACGGCAGCGCCTCCCTTAGTTTTCGCAATCTCCCAGCCGCTTTGAAATGCCAAATATCGACAGCTTCCCTCTCTCCATGGTCGCATTCACGTCGACTCGTGCGGCACGTGTCATGGCGCGGCTTGTTTGGATTCCCGCTACTTGCCGGCTTATTCTCCGCGGTCGCACCCTCGCGCACGCACGCGTACACAAAATTGTACACAATCTTCACGGCCGCGTGACGCTGCTCGACGCTCAACCGCCTCGCGTTTTCACGCGAAGTCAATGAGCCAAATACCAATTACCAATGAGAATACTCGCGAGTGTCCGCTAAAAGATTCCACTCGCTGTGCGTCGAGTACGATCTTACATGCGCATCCGATCGTCTCGATTTACCCCACCGCCCAAGATACACCGTAGAACGCAAGGATGACAGAAGTCGGTCATTCGGGATGCAAATTGTTGCTCGGTCGTCGAATGTTCGTGGCGATAGCATCGAGCATCCTGGCGCAGTTCGTCTTCATGAGTTTCGTTATCCTAATGACCAATTTGAGCATAAGGCACCCGCTGTCCTGGCTCCGTGACACGTGGTCCATGATAACGTGTTTTCGCATGTGGTGTTACTTCGCAGTCCTCGCGACCGTCATTGTTCTCCAGGGTGTCATATGCAGCAAGAATTATCTCTCCACGCCGCCGTATCTCAAGAGCCGTTTCGACGCGCTCCGCGGCATGTTCACGCCGCACAATTTCCTCGTCGGCGGGCTCCACGCCGCTATCGGCCTGGTGCTCGTGTGGTTGCACCTCTCTCTGGAAGACGGAGAGTACGGCTCGCTGATCGAGTACTGCGGAAGCAGCCACGGCTATTGTTTGGTAGAGGAACACTTCTTTCTACTGCTCGGCGGACTCTGGACGGGACTGTATCACTTCGTCAGGACCAACTTCCGCGTACTCCGATGCCTGGACTTCCCGCCGATTCCCGTATCCAAATTCCTCCAGGTGAAGCGAGGAATCGGCGCGTTGTTGCCTTCCGCGATGATCGGCGCCGTCTGGCCGACTCTCTACTTTCTCGGCTTGTACTACTTTCTCGGCGCGTACTTCAGGGGCCTGATCGTTTCGGCGCTGTTCCTCAGCGTCGAGTCGGAGCCGCTGGACCGCCTGTCGCGACTCTTCAATCCGTCGCTCGTCTTCCACGCTTGGTTGTACGCGGCGCTCTTTCTTCTCACCATGAACACCATGCATTTGCTCTTTCAAGCTTGCCTCACCGAATGGACGCCCTTCGAGATGAGCCAGAGGAGCGTCTTCGAGGAGGAGACCTCCAGCGTGACCCTTCCGGAGGCTCTGGCCATGGAGAAAGTGCCTATAATGCAACATCTCGGCTACCTGGACCTGGTTACGCTCGCGCAGAAGGACAGACACAGAAGAGCGCGTCTCTTCACCCTGAGCCAGCCCGGCGGTCATCCCTACAACTGGAACTGCGTAGTGGAGAAATGCCTCGCTCTGCTGGCCAAATTTACCGCCGATATCGAGAGCGTCTCGTCCGCCAATCACGAGGATACTAGCTGCTCGCAAAATCCGAGCGTCGATACCGACGATAACGCCTACACCTACCATATGCGCAATTTGGTCGACAGCCGAATGAAGAGCAAAACCGACGAGGAAACGACCAAGCAGCCGGGCGCCTCTTTCGTCGCCGAGTACCTGAAAAATAAGAGGGACAATTTCGTCTCGTATCTACTTTCGAAACCGTTGATATTTTATTTCTTCGGCAAACAGAGCGATACGGAAATTCGACACGTATTGGCGAACGGACAGACGGTGGTGTGGGCCGCCGACGCCGTATCGTCGCTGGCCGTTGTCTCCCTCAAGGAGGATCCCTACGGCATCGTTCAAAAAGACTTGCCGGCTATCATAGAGAATTTATTCTCCGTCAAGCAGGCACTCGATAAACTGCAGAAGACTAATATTCTCATGAGAAAACCGCAGAACGACGACAAAACCATCAGAATTATTCTGACGTCGCTGCGAATGGCGATTAAACGGAGTATCTACAGAATCGTTTCGAGCTTCGGCGATTACATCGAAGATATCGCACTGCAGAAAACAGTGAGAAATCAATTGGAGAGTTTTCTCGCTTACAGGGAATAAATGAATGTTTCGGTCGAATGGACCGATCGTGCCAATACGTACTTTTTCTTTCCAGCTCGCGGACAGTGCTTTGCCGGTCAATGTCGCGTTAAAAGACTGTTAGAGAAAATGGCGTTGAGAATGTTCCTCGAGCTTGCGACGTTCGTTGAATTTCGGCTATACGCGGTGTAAAGCGTTAGACAATTGATGTTGATTGTATCTTCGTAACGAGTTAAAATTTCGACCGATCGCATCATCGATTAATTCAAGCTACCCATATTACCATGGTGCTGAAGTTTGCATCGTTGGAACGCAACGAAAACTCCTGATTGTTTAATTTCTTCATTTTTGTTATCGGTTAAAAACTTCGCTTCGCTGGTTTTGGTTATAAATTTTGAAAAAGAATGCTCAAAAATATTTCGGTAATATTCGTAGCCTGAATGGGCAAAAAAAATATATTTGCGTTGCGCCGCAACGATGCAAACTTCAATATCATATATATTCTCTCCGCGTCGTTCGTAAAATGACTCCGTCGAGTCGCGTAATTTATATATATAACATATCTATATATTTGTATCAAATAAACGTTATGTCGAGTTTGTACAACGATTTATTAACGAATCTACATTTTTTTCAGATGTTGAACAACGCTCAAGTTATAAAACAGTTTTTCGCGCAGTGTGCTCCAATTTTTAAATTGTACTCGTTGCAGTTCTGGCAGTTGTTTGCACAGCTGTTTATTCTCGGCTATGGCACTACCGTGAATCTTGAGAAATATCGACAGATAAGCCTGCGACAGTTCGAAATCCTTCTTGCTCTGCATCCTCTGCGTGATCATTTTCATGAATTGTTCGGCCAAAAGTTGAAATGATGTTGGGTCCAAGGACAACGATTGAATCTCAAAGTCGATGCTGCTCGGGCCGAGAGTCTTGAGCCTCTCGAACGCTTTGGAGAACTCGTCGGTTTTAACCGAGTTGCACAATTGCTCGCCGAACGGCGTAAGATTCTTGAAATTCGGATGTACGAGCATAATTCCCGTGTCGTTCTGGGTTTTGGCTTGGGACAGATCGAATCGAAGGTCGAGGGATGGTATGGTGGGAAGAAAGAAGGGCGCTGCTTTCGACGCTTGAGGAGCCTCCTTCGGTTTGTTCCTCTTCTTCACGATATCGAGGTTGAGCAAATTTTGCCAACGGGAATTCGCCAGCGACGACATTGTGATGAGATCGTCGTCCAGTTGCTCCGGCGAAACGTACACTTCTTCCTTGTCGTCCTCCTCTTCTTTGTCGATTACTTCGAGCCCCTCGAAGCCAGATTCCAAACCAACTTCCGTCGTTGAACCGGGAAGCCCGATGACCGGCACTGGTGCGTCGGGAGCCAGCGCTTTTAACGATACGTGAGAGTACAAGGTTCGGTTTGACCAGAGGTAAATTCCGAGATTGCACACATGGGCGGTAACGAGGAATTCTCCGGTTGGCGAGAAGCTCAACGATGTACAAGCCTCGGGTACCTGGACAGAGACATTTATCGTTTCAACAGTTGATTCGATTCTTGCGACTTCCGGTGTCGTTGTAAAGCGACATACGGGCCAATGGAAGCTTGCGAATTGAATCTTCAATGGAGGAGAAGAAGTACTCGTTGGAATATTCAACGTTACGTGCTTTTTGGAAAAAAAATCATGTTTTTCACAATTTTATTTTAAGGGGCTATACCAGTGTGACACTTTCAAAAAATCGATTTTTTTGGCGCTTTCGACAGTTTATACTTTTGAGAATATCATTATCATGTATATCATTTTATCTTGCAAAAATCGATAGTTAAATCTTTAAACGCGTTTTTCTCCTTATTCCACAGTAACGGGTATAAAATCATGTGCGAATTTAACCATTTTTTCGTATGAAAAAGTGATTCACTCATGAAATGAATTGCACATCTATTTAGTATGAATATCAGGCTGAAAATATATATATTTTTTTTCGATCTACAAAATGGCTGACTACTCGAAACTTCTCGGAACAGCGTTTTTACAATCGGCGTGCCAAATAACTTCAACAATTTTCACTCGATTTACTTCAAATTTAAACTTATGTTCCTAATTGCATTTCACAGAGAAGTACGTACGGAATTTCTGATTAATCGAAAACTTTTCATTTTATGAGCAGTTTATGAGCAGTTATAACGAAATTTTTCACTGAAAATTCATTTCCTAAGTCCAAATACCTACAGCTTTTTAATAAAACAATATTTTTTAAATTCCGTACGTACTTCTCCAAGTATTCTAATGTCCATTGACGAGAATTTTTGTTTTTTGTTCCAGGTAAAAAATCGTGGATGCTAAATGTCACGCCGCGGAGCGCCTAAAAAAAAGATAAAAGAAAATATTAGTAGTCGGCCATTTCGTACATCAAAAAAAAATATACACACATTTTCTAACAGCTTGATATTCATACTAAATATATTTTATACCCGTTACTGTGACCTAACCCCTTAACGAGAGTTTTGTCGCCACAAAGAAGAAAATTGCCGGAACCAAGAAAATCAAAATTGCGCAATCCTTTCGAGAAGATGCACGTACCCGATACACATCGATAAGTTGTCCCGAGGGAATATCCCAAGTTCTTATAGCGCAGTCCATGGATGCAGTGACCAACCACCTGGCGTCAGGGCTGAAAGTCGCGTCGTTCAAGTGGCCCCTGTGTCCTTGGAATCGCCTCACGAGTACTCTCGTGTCCACATCAACGAGAACAAGACTAAAATCTTCGAGTGCCAATGCGACGAGTGAATTTTCCCTGTGGCTTCTGAGCCACTTGACAGGTTCGCCGAGATCGAGTTTTTCCACCGGCTTGTCGTCTTTGCCGGGTTTGAATTGCCAGAATTCGACAAGAGCATCTTGGCCAGCCGAGACGACAGTTTGATTGAGGGGATCCACGGTGACGCCTCTCACGGGACCCTTGTGTCCGGGATTCTCGGCGCCGTAGCTCGCCCTGTGTATGCCCGATTGGATGTTGAATCTCTCGATGTTTCCGGTATTGTAGCCGATAACGACGAAGTTACCGCACTGCGTTATGCACAGACAGGTCGCCGTGGCGTTTCGATTGTTACGAAAGCGCTCCGGCAGCAGTTTGTGCTCGCCCATTTTCGACTTGTCGTAGGACCATGTGGTGACGACACCCAGGCCCAAATGTGCCGCGGCTATGTTGTCCCATTCTTTCTCTCTGGTTTTTTCCGCGGCCAGCTCCACTATAGGTGGCATTATCATCGGATCCTCCACCAGGCGTCCCTTCTTCTTGGACGCTTTCCTGTTGAACGAGGCCCTGCCGAGGCTCTTGTTGAACGTTTCCGTTATGGTGGAAAATATCCTCAGCGAGGAGTCACTTCCGGCTGTAAGGATGTTGTGACCGTCGGTGCCGTAGAATCTCACGTAAGTCGGTGGCTCCGAATGTCCCTCGCGTATTCTCAACAATCTGGCGCCACCGTCAGACAGATCGAAAATCCACAGCTTTAGACTGTTGTCCGGTGAGGAGGTGACCACCAGCGGCTCGTTCGGCAAACACTTCAAGCCTGTGATCGAGGCGTCGTGCGCTGACGTCACTTGACTCTCGACCTTTCTCTCCTCCAGATTCCAAAATATCACGTGTCCCATCGTCGTCCCAGTTGCCATTATCGGACTACCGTCGCTGCGAAATGATATCGATGTTACCAAACCCCAATCCTGCACGAGCTCGAATATCGTCTTGTCCGCTCGAATGTTGTGGAGCTTGATCTTCCCATTGGCAAGGCCCACCGCCACTACGTCCAGCGCGGGAGCTTGCTCCAGGGCGGTCACCGCCGAAGACCAACCCGCAAACGTATAAATCATCTTTGTGCTTTTGATGTTCCAGAGCTGCAGGCTACCTTGCTCACTCCCGAAGAGAATCTTGTTCATGTAAGTGCTCGGATGGAGGATCGCCGTGATCTTGAAGACTTGATTCGCAAAGTTCAGCTCCAGGAAGACCTCTTCTGTCTTGATGTCCCATACCTGGGGGATTGCAATAATGTGGATGTAATTGTGAGGATTGTCATCGATGTTGTTGTCTATGGTGGGAAACTTGGGAAAATTGTTTCTTATGATTTTAAGGGATAGCACCAGTCGTGCAGTGTGTCAGATCGAAAGAAGAGAAAACGGCCTTGCATGGCTTCTTTGAAGAAGAGGAAGGTGTACTCTTGGTCCAGGCATAGCAGACTGATGAGACCATTTTTTTTATTATGAATTATATACAACTTTCAAACGCGGTTTTCTCAAAACACGACTTTTTCAAACTGCTGCCATGATATCTCAAAAACTATTTGATTGATTCTGCTCAAATTTATACAGCATCTTTAGTACATATATAACTACAAGTTGAACAAAAATAATTAACATTGCTTCGTTAGTTTTCTTTTTATCGGCTATATAGACCGCAAAAAAATACGAAAAATTGAATTCTTTTTCTAAAGCGTAAAAAAAATATTATTTTGGAATTCTAACTTCATTTTTGTTCCATGTAGAGGCTCAAGTGTCACGATTAAAATTGCGTTCGGTTTTTTTTTTCAGATAAGCAGAACGGCTGGAATCATGGCAGCAGTGGAACACCTCTTTTTATATATGTGTTCCTGTTGGGCGGTGTATCTCCGACTATATTCTATATAATGACTTTAAAAAATGCACAAAGTTTGATTAAATGTTAATAAAAATGATATACAATTTATAAATTATTTTATTTTAATGGTTTGTCAAAAAAAATTCCCCAAAAAGCATTAAGGGGAGATATACACTAGATGGTCGAAAAAATCGATTTAGAAGCTATGAACATTCCGTCGACAGTAGAAGACCTACACTATGGGCCTGGTATCGATGATTCCATGTAAGTTGACAAATTTCATGATTTATTCATTCCCAAATTTTCAAACGCGTTTTTCTCAAAACCACGTTTTTCAAATCGGTACCCAAAATTTCTCGAAAACCAATGAACCTTGAGGTTTTTTGTGGTTATTCTATACACCATTATCTAGAACTTGTCATAGGATTTTTTTCCGTTACTTAGTTTTTGTTTGCTAGACAAAATAATAACTAATTTTTGGCCCAAAAATCACTATTTATGTTCAAAAGTTCACCATTTTGTCATAAATCGATATTTTCA
Source organism: Ophion ellenae (assembly GCA_963210295.1). NCBI lineage: Eukaryota > Metazoa > Arthropoda > Insecta > Hymenoptera > Ichneumonidae > Ophion > Ophion ellenae. Next base: position 17,694,400 of record OY723391.1, on the reverse strand, counting down.
AAATCGGCTATGACAAGCACTAGATTATAGTATTTAATTTAATAATCTTTTTGGTTTTTTTTCAGATGATTTTTGAAGAAACCCCAGTGGGTACTGTATACGCAGATTTTTTTACGACGCTCCAAGGCTCATACAATATCCTTGTATATTTTTGATATTTTTAAATAAAGAAAATTAAACATATTGTTGAATGTATATACTTTTAGATAATTAAAACCCCAATCCGAAATTTCAAATAGTTTTTCTCGAAAAAATTTACAAAAATGACCTTTTTCCAGCTCCTAGGTGCATATCTTCCCTTAAAAAACGGCCCTCACACTAGACAACGGCCTTAAGGGGAGGTACCTGAGTAACCGGCGAGAAAAACAGGTAAACTTCGCAATTTTTTTTCTCAAAAACTAATGTTTCGATTGGATCCGGGTTTTTTTTTATTGGAAAATATGTACATTGAGATATGTTTAGGAATTATTTAAAATAAATTCGTTGACTGGAAGCGTTTCAAACGCGATTATCTCGAAACAACGTTTTCAAAATCTAGCTCCATCGTATCTCTAAAACTAATAAACCGATTCTCTTGAAATTTGGACCACACATTGTAAACATGATTCGCAACAAGATGACTCTTGATGGTTTTAAAATTTCGATTGTTACTCTTTTTTTTGCGAAAAACTGCGAAAAAAAGCGTTTTTAAAAACTTTGTTCGTTTTTCATTTGCCATTTTTTTATTTTTTGATAAAACTTTATATCCGAGGGTCATTTTGTAGCTGGTGTCATACTGAATCTAATGGACTTTGATTTTTTTTGAGTTGTGATGGAGATACCTAGCCCACCTATTTTTGAGGCGTTACGTTAAACTATAGTTTTTGTACTTCAAAATGAATAAAAATGAATTAAACATTTTTTTGAATGTATTTCAAGACTTTATTTATCAAGCCCAACAACTTTTATATTCATATCTTTTATAAAATCCTCAACAAAATAATCGCGAACATAGCCTTTTTTTCGTGGCTTCAAAGTGGACTGGCCGCTAAATCTGTATTGGTACTGATTTGCTACCCAACAAATTGCATCACTGTCTTCTTTGAGACATCTTCGAAACGATCCAATACTAAAAATAATATATTGAATGTATTTACTCCATACTGAATGAACTCTATCTGTACTGTATGAAAATTTACAACAACTCTTACATTTTAATCATTTATGGGAGAGACGAACACAGACTTGTGTGTGAAGGTAGAATTGTGTGGGAATTGAAAATTCCCAAATAAACGTTCTCGATCTAAAGTAAAATCAGTCATATGCGGCATAATATGTACACGAAACTTCAAATGCCCAGTTCAAAGCATCTCGAAATTCATCCGTATTTTTTAATATTCAACGCTATGGGGGCAAAACTCTCAAGAGTGTATATGCCAATGACATTAAAGTTTCCATAATTGGAATGTAACGATTTTTTTAAGTTTCTCTATTTTCATTATAATCCAAAATCTTTTTTCTTTCAAATTGAGGTCGTGAATTTCTAACAAGGGGACATAAAACGTACGAGTGGTTTTTATCGCCTAAAACAGCCAAAAGGAAATGTTATAAATTGAAAAGAATCAATTTCCTTTGCGTTACGATGCAAACTTCAGTTCCAGTGATTTTTGTACCCAAACTCGAGTGAAAAAGATCCAGGTGTTAAGGGGAGGGTATAAGCGTGAAAAAAAACACTTTTTTGTGAATTTTTTTCATCTATATGGAAAGAGTAAATTAATTGAAACCTTTTGAACATTGTTAAGTGTCATTTCAAGAACATTCCGTAAAATTTGTACGCGAAAATATCCACAAACAAACCGGTGCCTCGTTTATCTCGAAACCACTTTTTAAAAGTCCGTGGTCACTGCCATTTGAAAACTACATGACCGATTTATTTCAAACTTGGTACTCACTTTCTACATATAAAATACCTCCCCCCAACGGTTAGTTTAAGATTTTTCTTTTATATTGAGGGGGTTTTCCACCCCCAAAATGGCGGAATTTTTCGTGAAAAATAGCACTTTTCACTTTAGATGACCACCAAAAATTTAGAAATTAAAAAAAAAATTATTAAAGACCGTTGGGGGGAGGATTTGATGATACTTTGACTAAATTTGAATGGTACTTGATTTCAGATAATTTCTAGCTGAGATACAGTGAACACCGCAAATCGTGTTTTTCCAAAGGCGTTTTTGGAAAAGCTTTGTCACCGGTTTGTTTGTGGATATTTTCGCGTACAAATTTCACGGAATGTTCTTGAAATGACACTCAACAATGTACAAAAGGTTTCAATAAATTTACTCTACCCATATAGATGAAAAAAATTTGCAAAAAAGTGTTTTTTTTTTCACGCTGAAACCCCTACCCTCCAGTTAAAAAAAAATACAATGGCCCTCCAATAATGCGACATAAATGGTGTCGATGTTCGCATCACTGGCATGCAACGAGAAATGTTTGTGAAATTTTCATTTTCTCATTTCTCTAGATATAGTAATTTTTTTGCCTATTTCAATTGTCAATAATGCAATATGAGCAGTATAAAAAATTTTTCGAGAATTTAAGAAGATTAATTTTCATCGCATCCTAACTAGGCAAACATCAATCTCATTCAGGGCGCTTTTTTGTTCACTTGGTACGATCGCCTTCGCAGTGATGCCAATTTGATTACATTTCTGTTACACTTGACGCAGTGTGTAAAAAGTAGACAACGATACCTTGACGGTGCTGCTATCGTCAACAGAGATGAGATGTACTCCGAAAGGCAACAAAAGGTGAACCGGGCTGTTGTGGCCTTTGTAAGTGTGCTTGAGCTCGGTGCCTCTGCGCCAGGCGTAAACATTGTTCTCGCTGGCCGAGTATGTGTGCTGAATGTCGGCGGCCAGGCAAGTTATGTCGCCGGGATGCGTATTCGACACGCTGAGAAGAGTAAAATGCGAGCATCCGTAAGTATGAAACGATCTACCGACGCTCGTCACTATAAGATTCTCCTTGCGCCTCTGAATGTATTTAGTGACCAGTGGTACGTCATTGCTCACATAACCAAGCGCACGATTTTTATGAAATATTTTACTGTGCGACATTGCGCCGAAACGTTCAATTCGAGAATATTCTTAATCTTGTTTTACGCCCGTAAAAAAAATCGGGTTGTCGGCGTTGTTTCGTTTACAAGCCCATAGTATTCGGGCCAGAATGCGAAACCACGTGGAGCTGCTCCGCGAGAGCATCCGAGTCGACTGAGACGCGCGTGGGTCGGACAGTCTAGTAGCGCGCGCCACATGCTTCGCGTCGCGTTCCGATAACCTCAAACAGATCCTCTCCGTCTTATTCTTCGTGAGAATTCGGCGAAAAAATGTCAGTGCCGGACAAAGTGTTGATGAGGAAGATAAAAAAGCGCGAGAAAAACAAATTGAAATCGTTGCAACAGAGGGAACAGCGGGAAACCAATGGTAAGTTTATTTTGAAGTATCGTGCGTGACATAACCTCAATCTTCCCAACGTTACTCGCTGTTACTACACACGCCTCTGTATGTTGTGTTTGGCTGCTAAACGGCGATTTATCCCGACAGGAACAGTAGCTAGTGAAGCCACGCGAGATGTGGAGAAACAATTGAAGAAGAACGACGTTGGAGAGAAACGCGCACATACGGAAGATGGACCTGTTAAAAGTGAGTTTGTCATATCTTCTTCGAAAGGAAGCTATACGATCTGTTTCGAGAAGCTTCTCATTAATCCCATTCGTTCAAGTTTTCTCTTTTGATCGTAAAATGGCCAGCAAATTCGTGCGTTTCAATTTTGAAAAGTAGACCCTTACGACCGTTCTACTCGAAGAAAAACACTTTCATTTCTTTCGTTATTCAAATTTCCAAATCCATGCATCAACGTTATACCTGTTCTACAGAAAAGAAAAAGAAGACCGAGCCTCAAGAGCCCGAAGAGACGCAAGACGAGTCTCCGGACAGTGGAGACGATTGCGATGTTGGCGAAGAAATCAGCGACGAAGCTGTGGGGTCAGATTTATCGAAAAGCCGTGAGTTTTCAGGTTCTCCTAATCGCAAAACAAAGGACAGCTGTGTTTTAGAGTCACACTAATTCTATTTTTTTTACTTACCATCCACTTATCTTCTTTAAGGGGTTAGGCCATAGTAACGGGTATAAAATCATGTGCAAATTTAACAATCTTTTCCTATGAAAAGGTGATTCACTCATAGAATTAATTACACGTCTATTTAGTATGAATATCAAGCTGTTAGAAAATATATATCTTTTTTTCGACTACTGATATTATTCTTTTGTTATCTTTTTTTTAGGCGCTCCGCTGCGTGACATTTAGCAACCACAATTTTTTACCTAGAACAAAAAACAAAAATTCTCGTCAATCTACATTAGAATACCTAGGGAAGGACGTACGGAATTTAAAAAATATTGTTTTATTCAAAATTGTAGGTATTTGAACTTGAGAAATGAATTTTCAGTGATAAATTTCGTTATAACTGCTGATAAACTGCTCATAAAATTAAAAGTTTTCGATTAATCAGAAATTCCGTTCGTACTTCTCTGCGAAATGAAATTACGAACATAACTTTTAAATTTGAAGTAATTCGAATGAAAGTTGTTGAAGTTATTTGTCATGCCAATTGGAAAAAAGCTGTTTCGAGAAGTTTCGAATGGTCGGCCATTTTGTACATCGAAAAAAAAAATATATATTTTTTCTAACAGCTTGATATTCATACTAAATAGATATGTAATTAATTTTATGAGTGAATCACTTTTTCATACGAAAAAAAATTGTTAAATTCGCACATGATTTTATACCCGTTACTGTGGCCTAACCCCTTGAGGAAAAAAAAAAATTTATTGCGAAATCTGAAAGCGGTCTCAAAATATTTAGAGGTCGCTCGAGCCTTCCAGAAATTCAACTATTCATAAAAAATCGATTTAGTTTTTTTTTCGTCCACTTCTCATTCATGAATTTTACGCTCTATAATTTTTAAATTAACCTTGCGGAAGATCTTAGTACAGTCGTGCTGTATATTGGAATTGGAAAGAAATTAGAAGACTAGTTTTTTGACAGGTGATTTTGTAGGTGCCACTGGTGCTAAATCCAAGTTTGTCTAAAAATCGGGGTGTAGGGTTTTTTTAGGGGATGAAAGGGGATGGGGGGGGGGGGGGGGGGGGATAAATGCCAAACTACAACCCCCACGAGGTCGGCGTCGGGAGACAAAATATTCCGAATAATCCAGGCTTTATTTTTGTCCCCAGCGCCGAAATCGTGGAAGTTCATTTTAGGGGTGAAAAAGTGGGGTGAAATTTTGAAAAATCAGTTTTCATTCGATAACTCTTTAGGAAAAATTCATACAATTTTTGTACAAATGGGAACGTTGTAGCCCTTGAAAAGACGCGTCGATCGAGTATTCGATCATCCCTCTCCAATCATATCTTCACCCCCAAAAGAATTGTTGAAGTATAGAAAAAAAATTGTTTATTGAATAACTAAAAAATAATCGATTTTCCGGGAATGGTTTGAATGTACGAAATGTAGAAAATAATTTTCTCTACATTTTCGTTCCTATGGACCACCCTTGAATTTTGCTTTTTCGAACCCCTCTCAGGGGTTGAAAATTCAAAATGAAATTCTGGGAAAACTATTGACCGAAAATAAAGAGATACGAGATACGAGACAAAAATGTAGCTGAGGGTTCAAGCTACAAATTCTTCCACGGCTGCGAAATCGTACGGTCAAGAGTTTTTCCAGAATTTCATTTTGAATTTTTAACCCCCGAGAGAGGTCGGAAAATCAAAATTCAAGGGTGGTCCATAGAAACGAAAATATACAGAAGATTATTCTTTACATTTCGTACATTTGAACCATACCCGAAAAATCGATTGTTTTTGAGTTATTCAATGGACAATGTTTTTTTGGTATTTTAACCATTTTTTTTATGGTAAAGATATCGGAGAGTGATGATCAAATACTCGATCGACGCGTCTTTTCAAGGGCTACAACGTTCCCATTTGAACAAAAAGTGTACGAATTTTTTCTAAAGAGTTATTGAATTAAAACTGATTTTTCAAAATTTCACTTTTTCACCGCCAAAATGAACTTCCACGACTTCGGCGCTGTGGACAAAACTAAAGCGCGGATTTTTCTGCACATTTTGTCTCACGGCGCCGACCTCGTGGAGGTGGGAGTTTCGCATTAACCCACTCCCATCCCCTTTCATCCTCTAAAAAAAAACCCTAGACCCCGATATTCAGGCAAACTTGGATTTAGCACCGGCGGCACCTACAAAATCACCTGCCAAAAAATTAGCCTTCCCATTTCTTCCGATGACGGAGTTTTTCAGCAACAGCGCGACTGTACCTAGCCGGCCAATGAACATTTAGTGGTCGCTCAAGAGCTTCGAAATTTCCCCAATTTGTACTCTTCTCACTCAAAAGCATTGTAAAATGTTCAAAGCAATTAATCCTTTTCAAATAAAATATAATAAAAATTATTAATGGGTGAGAACTGGACGAAAAAAAAAATCTGAATTTTTGAGAGGCCTGAGCGACCTCTAAATATTTTCTGACTGCTCGCAGCTTGGCGACAATTTTTTAAAAAACAATTTAATGGTGAATAAAAGGAAAAAAAATGAATTTCAGGCCTTCAAATGAATTTTTGAGAGGCCTGAGGCCTAAAAAAACAATTGGATGGTGATAAAAAGGAAAAAAACAAATGAAGCCGAAATTCGTACTGTGTACGTTAACGAACGATTAATTGAATTGCAGTGCCGGGATCGGCGACGGGTCTGGAAGTTATGAAAACGTTGTCCTTCTCGTCGCTGAAGGACACGGTTTGCGAAAACACTCTGAAAGCCATAGCGGACATGGGCTTTGAAAACATGACTGAGATTCAAGCTAGATCGATACCGGCGTTGTTGGAGGGCAGAGATTTGGTAGGGGCGGCAAAGACGGGTTCCGGCAAGACATTGGCCTTCCTCGTGCCGGCCGTAGAGTTGATCTACAAGTTGAAGTTCATGCCGCGGAACGGTACGGGTTGCGTGATAATATCGCCGACGCGGGAATTGTCGATGCAGACGTTTGGGGTGCTGAAAGAGCTGATGAAGTATCATTACCACACTTACGGGCTGTTGATGGGTGGCGCGAGCCGACAGACCGAGGCCCAGAAGCTCGCGAAGGGTGTAAACATCGTTGTCGCGACGCCCGGCAGGTTGCTGGATCATTTGCAAAACACACCGGACTTTTTGTACAAGAATCTTCAGTGTCTGATAATCGACGAGGCCGATCGTATATTGGACATTGGTTTCGAGGAGGAGCTCAAACAAATCATCAACATATTGCCGAGTAAGGAGATCGTCCTTTTTGTGCTTTCGCATGCTACGCTTGCATCTCGCTGAACGATGAATTTCTTTGCAGAGAAACGGCAAACGATGCTGTTCAGTGCGACTCAAACGAAAAAGACGGAATCACTGACGAAACTGGCGCTGAAGAAGGAGCCCGTTTACGTGGGGGTCGACGATGACGAGGAGAAAGCAACGGTCGAGGGCCTCGAGCAGGGCTACGTAGTTTGCCCGAGCGAAAAGAGATTCCTTCTTCTCTTCACGTTCCTCAAGAAGAATCGCAAGAAGAAGGTCATGGTTTTCTTCAGCTCGTGCATGTCCGTCAAGTATCATCACGAGCTTCTCAATTACATCGATCTACCGGTCATGAGCATACACGCAAGTATCAATTCCTCGGCTAACACACAAAAACTGGCGCAACGTTGCGCCAGGCTGATTATTCAGTGATACGGTCCATCCAGTGTTGGGCGTTAATCAATTGAGGGTTAGGCCACGGTAACGGGTATAAAATCATGTGCGAATTTGACAATTTTTCTTCGTATGGAAAAGTGATTTACTCGTAAAATTAATTACACATTTAGTATGAATATCAAGCTGTTAGAAAATATATATATATATTTTTTCGATGTAGAAAATGGCCGACTACTAATATTTTCTTTTATCTTTTTTTTAGGCGCTCCACGGCGTGACAATTAGCATCCACGATTTTTTACCTAGAACAAAAAACAAAAATTCTCGTCAATCTACATTAGAAAACCTGGAGAAGTACGTACGGAATTTAAAAAATATTGTTTCATTCAAAAGTTGTAGGTATTTGAATGAATTTTCAGTGAAAAATTTCGTATAAAACTGCTCATAAAATGAAAAGTTTTCGATTAATCAGAAATTCCGTACGTACTTCTTTGCGAAATGCAATTAGGAACATAACCTCTAAATTTGAAGTAAATCGAGTGAAAATTGTTGAAGTTATTCGTCACGCCAATTGGAAAAAAGCTGTTTCGAGAAAAACGCGTTTAAAGTTTTAGGTACTCTATGGCCGTGTCAGAGGTGGGTTGACGTTATACGCTCAAAGTCGGTGAAAAAAAAATGTCTTCCTATAAATCGAATAGTAACTTATTCTTATGATGATACAGCACCGTTTTAGCGAGAAAAAAAATCAATTTTTTGAAAATTCTACTGTGACCTTACCCCTTAAATTTTCAATCACTTAATTTATTGACGAAAAAAGCAATTGCAATGAACTATTAATTGCATTTTGCAATTTATTTATTTTGATTAATTTATGTTAATACCAACTCGCAATTAAAACAATTGGAATTAACTTTTTTAATTGTTCTAAGAAACAATTAAAATTAACAATTAACCTATTTAACGTTACAGATATCAGAAAGAAAAAGATTTAGATATTGCTTCATTAATACAATTCAATACTACTCTTTGGTTTTGCTCGGATTTGTTTGGGTCTAAACAAATTGTATTAAGGGGGGATTGTCTTCTTTTTTCGCAAAATTTACCGCTTTTTGGGAATTTTTTTGTGAAGAAAGTATACAACGGAAAACTTGTGAAACTTGGCATATAGTTTTATTGATCTGTTTACTACATACAAAAAAAATTTTAAACAATTTCATCAAAAAATCCGCCTCCCACCCCCCTCGACGCGCGATGGTCCTTTTTTGATGGTGTGCACGATTACAGCCTTCACGTTCATCCTGCAACAAAAACCCAAAAAGCATTTAACTTTAGACACATATAGCTATCGTTCGATGAAGGGGAAAAAAAAATTGACGATTTGGTGACGTTTCGAACTTGAACTATCGATTTTTCGAAAAAAATTGATCGATTTTTTGTTATAAATAAAAAACTATTAAACGTATTGCTTTTTTGCTTCATCAAACGATAAAAGGATGTCAGCTGAGCATTCTGTCCAAATTTAAAGGCAATCGGTTGAATAGTTTTTGAGAAATCGTGCACACCAGTTGTGAAAAAGCTGTTTCGAGAAAAACGCGTTTAAGGGGGGATTTTTTGATGAAATTGTTTAAAAATTTTTTTGTACGTAGTAAACAGATCAATAAAACTATATGCCAAATTTCACAAGTTTTCCGTTGTATACTTTCTTCACAAAAAAAATCCCAAAAAGCGGTAAATTTTGCTAAAAAAAAGACAATCCCCCCTTAATGAAGCAATATCTAAATCAAACAAACTCATGTACGTATTTCAATAACATATACATTTGTTCTGACACGACCCCGCGCCCTGCACAATAATCGATTTTAATTGTTAGTTTTTAATCAAATACGTTCAAAAGATTGAAAATTTATTAGTTTCTAATTGTGCAAAGTCACGATTAACAATTGGTTAACTGTTAACTGCGACTACAGCAACTAACAATTGATTAATTGTTAGTCGTGAGTGTCCACAATTACAATTAAATAATGGTTGATCTTTACTTAAGCTTGCACTCAAATTTTGCCCAACACTGGTTCCAACCCCTTCGAAATTATTATCTCGTACTTCATTTCGTATTATTTGCACGGACCTCGAATAACGTGTATTTTTACATTTCCTTCGCGACGCAAATTTAACAGGGAAAACAGAAGCAAACGAAACGTACGACGACGTTCTTCCAATTTTGCAACGCAACTTCCGGTATACTATTGTGCACGGACGTGGCTGCTCGAGGTCTCGACATTCCCGACGTCGATTGGATCGTACAGTACGATCCGCCGGATGATCCCAAGGAGTACATTCATCGCGTCGGTCGTACGGCACGTGGTGAAGGCAGCAGTGGACACGCCCTTCTCATCCTGCGACCCGAGGAACTTGGCTTCCTTCGCTATCTCAAACAAGCTCGTGTGCCCGTCAACGAGTTTGACTTCACTTGGAACAAAATCGCCGACATACAGCTTCAAGTGAGTCAAGACGCTCGAAATTCACACGAGCTTTTGTTTTTTTTTCCCGAGCGATGAACGGGCTCCGGAGGCTCGAGAGAAGCGTGACTGAGAATTTTTTGTGCCTGAAAAAAAGTTGATCGATCATTTATTCGAAAGACCTTCAAGCTGGGTCTCAAAGTGTATGACGCTACTTGAAAAATATTCCTTACGAAGTCGCAGCGTTGGGAAGCGTAAGCTTAAGTGGTTTTTTTTTGCGGGAAGTGCCCCGGGGCCGCCTCAGTGCCGCAAATGTGAGCTCGAACAGAAAAGAATTTTATTTATAATCTGCATGATAACAGCTGAAGAAATATCGACAGGATTTGATAAATATTGTTTCAGATAGAAATGCCAAGCGTTTGAAAGTTTGATTTTCAGAAGATAAAAATCGTGAGATATTGTTTATAACAAGAGGAGTTTTCAACAATATGAGAAATCTTTACGTATTTCTGCGGAGAGTTTTTTTAAAGAAGATACTGCAAAAGTAGAAGCGAATGAGATGAAATTTGTACAAGCTATCGAATTAATTCGATGAGCTACGATTCCAGCCAACTCGAAAAACGTGGGTTTGAGAAAAACGCGTTGAAAGTTTTCGCTTGTAAGAAGCTTAAGTTTTTCAATACTTACGGCTGTTTAAAGCTAACCTGCGATTCCTGGAGCATATAGTAGGCCTTCAAACTCCTCGAAGTACTGCTGCTTTTGAAGTTTCTGCATTTTTCGTGCAGATCGACGCTCCTTTGTGCTTTCGTACATATCTGCGCACCCAATTATAATTGTTGGTCGAATTTGATGCTATAATTTTGGGAATGTATTCTCCACATGTAGAGGAAGATTTTTAGGCGAACAAGAAAAAGTCGATTTTTTGCATCGGAGGGACCAGACTCCCCCGTTAAGGAGTTTCGGGACTGATTATATGCATATGATATTTCAGAAATTGATGATATGTTGCCGTTTGGTTGAAATTTATATAGCAAATTCTTTGCCATATACTGGGAGCGCCCTCTACATTTGTAATCGAACGTCTGCACCGTTTTTATAAAATTCACAATTTATGAAACACTTCTTAACATAGAAAGACGCCTGATTGTCATAATGTACTGAGTGATTCGACAGTTTTTCACTCAGTACATTATGACAATTTCGCTATCAATGTCATAGTGTATTAATTGATTTGACACATTTCCATAGCACTTTGAACATTTCTTTCACACTATTTTATCACACTTTTTAAAAGTGTTTCTTCAATCGTAAATTTAATAAAAACGGCGTGGACGATCGATTTCGAATTTGGAGGGTGCATTCAGTATATGCCAAAGAATTTACTGTATACATTTGCATCAAATGGCAACATATCGTCCATTGTCCCGAAACTCCTTAAGGCAGTATTACCGTCTGGAAGCTTGTTTTTTAAGGGGAGGTACCTGAGTAAACGGCGAGAAAAACAGGTAAACTTCGGGAATTTTTATCTCGAAAACTAATGTTTCGATTGGATCCGGGTTTTTTTTTTATTGGAAAATATGTACATTGAGGTATGTTTAGGAATTTTGAAAAATAAATTCGTTGACTGGAAGCGATTCAAACGCGATTATCTCGAAACATAGTCTTCAAAGTCGGTGCCAGATGTATCTCGAAAACGGCTTGTCCGATTTGGTCCAAATTTGGATACAATATTCTTCGATAGTTTTTCTCGTTCGCCACGTAGGGGCTTTTCATTTGATCGAACCATTGCTTTTTTACGCACTGTGTATGCAATCCAAAATCGTCGGAAATTGCGAACGAAAAACGAATGTTAAATTGAAACGGTCGCAATTCCGTCAAAAATGAAAATTTCAAAAAAATCCTACGTGGCGAACGAGAAAAACTATCGAAGAATATTGTATCGAAATTTGGACAAAATCGGACAAGCCGTTTTCGAGATACATCTGGCACCGACTTTGAAAACTATGTTTCGAGATAATCGCGTTTGAATCGCTTCCAGTCAACGAATTTATTTTAAAAAATTCCTAAACATACCTCGATGTACATATTTTCCAATAAAAAAACCCGGATCCAATCGAAACATTAGTTTTTGAGAGAAAAATTTCCGAAGTTTACCTGTTTTTCTCGTCGTTTGCTCAGGTACCTCCCCTTAAGCAATTTTTAGGAATTAATTCTGCGAAAACTATCAAACCTATAGTGCCGGGGTTTTTGACGCATATTAAGACATACTTCAACTAGCAACACAAACTTTTATGAAATACTTTATTGAAATCTATACAGGTTATGCGCGTGATACGCTCGTCCTGTCGGGCGCACGGGTTTCGGCGATCCTAGTCGTCTGAAACAGAATAAGATTTTTTTTTTTAAATCTATACGAATGTAGTTATCGTCTGAACTAGAACTAAGTAAGTACGAGATTTTCTAATCGGAATCGCATTTCTGTTTGAAAATTAAGGTTTGTTTTTCCCGGAAAATTGTCAACTAAAACTTGAGAGCCGGGCTAAAATATTCAAGCTATCGGTATCATTCTAGTTCAGACTATAGCTGAAGGTGCCCTCGAAATGTGTGCAAAACCCGAGGTCAATTGGTCCTACAGTTTTTGAGAAAAACGTGCGCCCGACTTGAAAAATGTCGTTTCGAGAAAAAAACGCGTTCAAAGTTTGCACATACATTTAGCACTGATACGGCTGAACTTACTGTGGACAACTGATTTGAGTAACTTACCCTTTATCAGTTTTGCGTTAAGGGGAGATATACACCTGGGAGCCGGAAAAAGGTCATTTTTGTGAATTTTTTCAAGGAAAACTATTTGAAATTTCGGATTGGGGTTTTAATTATCTAAAAGTGTATACATTCAAAAATATCTTTGATTTCTTTATTTAAAAATATCAAAAATATACAAGAATATTGTATGATCCTTGGAGCGTCGTGGAAAAATCTGCGTATACGGCACCCACTGGCGTTTCTTCGAAAATCATCTGAAAAAAAAAACCAAAAAGATTATTAAATAAGATACTATGATCTAGTACTTGTCATAGCTGATTTTGAAAATATCGATTTATGACAAAATGGCGGACGTTTGAACATAATGATTTTTGGGCCAAAAATTCGTTATTATTTTGCCTATAAAACAAAAACTAAGTAACGGAAAAAAAATCCTATGACAAGTACTAGATAATGGTGTATCGAATAACCACAAAAAACCTCAAGGCAATCGGTTCATTGGTTTTCGAGAAATTTTGGGTACCGATTTGAAAAACGTGGTTTTGAGAAAAACGCGTTTGAAAATTTGAGAATGAATAAATCATGAAATTTGTCAACTCACATGGAATCATCGATAACAGGCCCATAGTGTAGGTCTTCTACGGTCGACGGAATGTTCACAGCTTCTAAATCCTCGACCTCGACTATCTAGGTGTATATCTCTCCTTAAGGCCGATTTTGATTCCCAATACTACCATAATTTTTAGGATTTGCTTGAATCCTTCATTAAAAATGACGACAGCTAATTAAACAGCAATATCTATGGTGTTTTTGCCACAGTGCAAATGTATACAGACAGAGCTTTGCAGAACTCAAAAGTATACTGACTAGATAGTAGTATAAAATAAATTGTATAAAAAGTATACTGACAAGAAGTAAACTGACTGCCGTGACCCAACCCAACGCAGCCCTTAAGCCTCTGTAACTATGGGAGTTCTACGAATTTCAAATTAATATTTTCGAGACACATTCTCAGAACCCCAAAGTATAAGAAAATGCAACAAAAAAATCGCATCTTTGAAGTTTCTAGACGGTAATACGCCTTGAGGGGTTAGGCCACAGTAACGGGTATAAAATCATGTGCGAATTTAACAATTTTTTTTTCGTATGAAAAAGTGATTCACGTATAAAATTAATTACACATCTATTTAGTATGAATATCAAGTTGTTAGAAAAAAATATATATATATTATTTCGATGTACAAAATGGCCGACTACTGATATTTTCTTTTATCTTTTTTTTGGCGCTCTGCGGCGTGACATTTAGCATCCACCAATTTTTTACCTAGAACAAAAAACAAAAATTCTCGTCAATCTACATTAGAATACCTAGAGAAGTGCGTACGGAATTAAACAATATTGTTTTATTCAAAAGTTGTAGGTATTTGAATTGAGTTGTCGGTATTTGAATGAATTTTCAGTGAAAAATTCCGTATAAAACTGCTCATGGAATGAAAAGTTTTCGATGAATCAGAAATTTCGTACGTACTTCTCTGCGAAATGCAATTAGGAACATAACTTTTAAATTTGAAGTAAGTCGAGTGAAAATTGTTGAAGTTATTTGTCACGCCAATTGGAAAAAAGCTGTTACGAGAAAAACGCGTTTAAAGTTTTTGGTACTCTATGGTCGTGCCAGAGGTGGGCTTACGTTATACGCTCAAAGTCGGTGAAAAAAATGACCTTGCTATAAATCGAATAGTAACTTATTCTTATGATGATAAAGCACCGTTTTGGCGAGAAAAAAATCGATTTTTTGAAAATTCCGCTGTGGCCTTACTCCTTAAGGAATCATTACAGTATAACGGGTCGAAAAATAGTTGATTTTCGCAATTTTTTTCAATGGTAAAAATACGCTGATCAGTCCGATTTTTTTTGTTCAAATCAAAGCACCCGTGAAGAACGGAATATACATTTTCAAACGTTTATTGTTATTTTTTTTTACATTCTTTTTAACGGTTGAAAATGTCTTTAAAAAAGGAGTCCTCACGGTGTACACGGTTGTGGTCGTAAATATTATCTGAAACAAAATTTGTAAGGAGATCATTAATCAGTATGAAAGCCGCTATCTTGCTATGGAGGTTTTTTCAAAATCAAAATTGAAAAAATGGCGGCTGGTTGTAAAACAAGTACCGAATATAGCATTTTTGTTACATTTTTTCGTTAAAAAAAAATGAAGATTTCAAAAACAAAAGCTTCCACAGCAAGATGAAGAATGGCGTGAAGAATGTTGTGTCGGAATTTGAGACGGATAGCTTGAAAACTCTTCCTTTGAGAGTGTATACCGTTTTGCAAAACGATATCTCGAGAAAGACGCGTTTTAAGTTTCGAGTGTGGAATTTTCATAGAAATTGTCTACTTAGGATTAATCGGCGATGCCAGGTCCATGTTTATAACCGTCTATACTATCGGATAATGCAACAACAAAAAATCGACTTTTTGACAATTTTACACTGTGATGATTCCTTAACCCTTTGAAGCATACATTTTTCTTCACGTGCACGTTTTTTTGCACTTTCGTTATTGGTGAAACCCGCTACGTGAAAAATAAAAACTGAATAGGTATGTTTTAGTGTTATTGAAGTGCTAAGAACCTTAAAACGCATTTACAACCGCCATATTTAATTGAAAAACACTTTTGAATCGTCAAAATCTTAATTGAATTAGGTGTAACACCAGTGTTACACTATGCCGCAAAGGCTGAGGCAGGATATACAGGGTGTCCAATAGGAAGTTGCTGAAACTAATCGACTGTCATTTTAAAAAACGTGCACAAAATCAGAAAAGCCGAATTGCTTTAAATAGAGGAAACTTTGCAGTTTTAAACGCACATAAATAAAACCCAGTCAAATATTTTTTATGTAAATTTATTACATCTTATAAAAATAACGAAAAAGTACAGTGATTAATGAAAGATATTTTCGAAGTGCGAACCGTTAGATTGTGCACAAAAATCAATTCTCTTTTGAAAACTGTGAAAAACTGTGTCCAACATATCGTTCGTAATGCCGCGAACCACTTCCCGGATGGCCGCGAACAGTTCTTCGACTGTGCTGGGGTTTTTAGCGTAACAATGATCTTTAATGTAACCCGACAAGAAAAAATCACAAGGATTCTGGTGCGGTGAGTACGGAGGCCATTTTAGTCCGCCTTGAGCAAATTTAGGGTACCCCAGGCCGATTACTCGAGTCCCATATACGCGATGAATAGCTTCAAACACCTCATGAGTCCGGTGCGGCGTCGCTCCATCTTGCATGAAGTAAACATTTTTAACCAGTCCCCTCTTTTTTGCATAAGGGAAGAATTTCGTTTCGAAAAGCTGTTTGTAACTCTCTCCTGTTACCGTAGATTCCAAGAATTGCAAATAAATTCCTTTTACTGAAATCGCTGCCCATGCCGTTACTTTCTGTGGATGAAGGGACTTCGCTAGCGATATGTTGGGATTTTCCGTTCCCTAAAACCGGTAATTTTGCTTGTCTACGTACCCATTCATCCAAAAATGTGCTTCATCGGAATAAATAATCAATTTCTCATTAAGTTCTTCGGCTTCAAACATTCCCGTAATAGTGTTACAAAATTCGATACGTTTCGTCATGGCATCTTCCGTTAACAATTGATGAGTACTTATTTTATACGGATGAAACTTAAAAAAATATTTCAAAATGTTGTGTAATGATGATTTGGTTATTTTTAATGCTTGAGCAGCTTTCCGAATCGAATCATTTGGATTTTGTTTGAAACAATTCTCAACTTCGTTGATCTTCTCTGGTGTAGTGACCGTAACAGATGGACCTGGCAACTCGTGTCTACGGTCCTGGCGTGTACCATACTTCACGAAGTTATCGATTATCCTACAAAATTCAACGTAAAATCACTTCAATGCAGTTTAATTGAATTGAAACACAAGTTGTGTGATAGATGAATATGAATAAATATTAAATTCTTACCTTTTCAGAGTGTTTTCGCTGGCAACTCTATGAGTTCCAAACTCAGTACGAAACCCTCTATACGCATTACTATAAATGTTTCCCCTCGAGAAGAAGCACTCAATAAGATATACTTTTTCTTCCGTGGTGAGCTCACTCATTTTGACGCGCGCGTACTTGCTTCAACCACGGCTGGAATAAAACTGCGGGGCCTCAGGTATGCGCCTTAGAAAAAGGGACCCCTATTGAATTCATGAAGGGAAGAGACACTTATTTAGTTTCAGCAACTTCCTATTGGACACCCTGTACATTTAGGCAGGAAAAAAATAAGCAATGTTGAGGGATATTTAAATATACAAAACAATTTTTTAAAATTAATTCATCATCAAAATGGCGGAGCTGTGGCAGAGTGTTACAGCAAAGTTGCCGCGGGAGTTGCGAATCGGCGTGCGGTCTAGCTTCCCGTAGACTTTGATTTGCGAAAAAGTTCAAACATTTTTTCAGTTAGAACATGTATAGTTTCTATGTGACGGTAATTAAAATGACGAAAATGCAAATTTAAGAAAATGGCACGCATTTACAAAAAAAGTCAACATTGCACGCAACATTTCTGTAAAATGTGGATTAAAAAAGTAGTTTTTCCCCAATTTTTCAAAAACAATTCTCGTCAAGTAGAAGGTACCAATATTATCAATATTTCTACCAAGTTTCAACTCAATCGGCTTAATAGTTTTTGAGTAATCCTGCACGCCAATTTCGATAATGCAGTTTTGAGAAAAAAGTTTTTCGAATTTCGCTTTGACACTTTGGGAAAATATTCTACATATATAGTTCTATGGTTTAAAAAAGAAAAAAAAGAAATCGATTTTTTGATCGTTGCAAATGTATATCCCGCGCCTTAAAGCAGACATTTTTCGTTGTCTGGCCAATCGCACCATTCCAAAGGCTCTATGGTATGATTTTAATCTGAAGAAGATAGTTTTTTTTTTCTCCGACGCTTCGGAGTGCTCTGTCACCCCTTAATGCGCATCGACCACTGGACTTCGAAACAGCCTGCACGGGCAGCAATAACGCGCAATTTCCGTCAACCAACGCTTCCCTCGCATCGCCATCTTCGCGTGCGAACGTTCACGAACTTGTCACGCGTTGCTGCATTCGGATGTAAGAACGTCGAAGCCCGTCGAACACGCTTCATCGTTTATACTATCCGTTCGATCCAGCATCCTCATTAACGCGAAGTGAAATTTCCGGGTACACTTCCATCCTCACTCTCCAAATTTAAGATTCCACTGAGCATATACACCTAGGGCACACATTTAAGAATGTCAAATTGAGGAAACTTTTGCCTGGGATTGTATCGGTGAGAGATACAGCAAGAATAGCGCTGACGGCAGAGCGATCTGCAGATAATTTATTTCACATCGAATTCAAGGTTGGCAAATCGCTCATGAAGGGGACAAATAAAGAATGCGCCACAGTTCTTATGGGGTTGGGCTACGTTGGCCTTGGTGAAAATCAAGGTTCTTGAAAAAATCATTATTGAAGGACAAAGTAAGATGATGGAAGAATCCTTTGGACATTTATTTGTATGTACATGAACAAAGTTGCGTACCAAATTTCGTTAAGAAATATTAATAGTTAAAAAAGTTATAAGCAATTTCGTAAAGGACTCAACGGTGTACTTGCCTTTGGCCACCTTGTTAATCCGGATTTAAAAAAATGCGTTTTCTTTCTAAAATATTTCATATATCGATATTTTATATATTCAAATATATAACATTTTCCATTGGCCAAGACTTGATCGACCTTTTTTTTCTTATCGCGTTTCAATCATAACAAAAGTATTCATTTTTTTCTTCGTTTTTTCCAGGTAAATTGACATAATTATTGTCAATGAGTAATGCACAAAAAATCGCAAGGAGAAAAACGTCGGTCAAGGCTTAACTACTATTACACCGAATGAACAAGTGTACAAAATTTAAGGCGTTACCCCCACTTGTAGTGCAAAAAAGGCCTTTTTCATGAATTTTTTTAAAGAAAACTACAAAACTTTTTTAATCGATCAATATACCATCTTAAAGAACACATCTTGGAGAACTTTCAGTAATTTTTTTATTGAAAAATATTACATTGTTTAGTGGCAAATGGCCGTCAATGAAATAATGTTTTTATATACACGGTTTGCGGTGACCAACATTGCGGCGAAGTGGATCATCTGAAATAAAAATGCGGATGGATTTAGTCAAATATAAGTATAAACTAGTCTTTAATCGAAGGATTTTAAAAAAATATTCATTTTTCACAAAATGGCGGACAGTCAAAGTTAATGGTTCGATTTTAACGAAAAAAACGGCCGTTTTTTGGCTATAAAACGGCCATTTTTGTTCGAAAAAAAAATCGAACGATTAAAGACTACATTTTTATGTATTGAATAAGCCTGCAAAATTTCAAGAAGATCGGTTCATTAGTGTTCGAGTAATCTTGGTCACCGACTTCGGAAATGCCATTTTGAGAAAAACGCGTTTAAAGTTTCTCTTTCAACGCTCTTTCAACGCGGATTCTTCTCTTTCAACGCTCATATCTCAGTCAATTTTGTTCGGATCGACTTGAAATTTTCAGGTCATTTTCTCAGGTACTTATACTTCCAAAAAATGCAATAAAAAAAATCGATTTTTTCAAAACCGCAAGTGGGGGTAACCCCTTAAAGTCAATCCGTTCATTAGATGTCGAGAAATCCTGTACACCGTTTTGAAAAACAGCGTTTCGAGAAATACGCGTTTACAGTTTTACTAGCATGTCTATCATTGTAATAGTAAATTTACCTTTAATCTGCTATTCTTGCACCGTATGTTGGACCTTCGAAGTAGCCTAACCCCTCAAGAGGACATTGAGTATTGTCTAAAATACCATTGTTTCCTCTTACAGTTTCATCTGATTGCATTTGATGGTTGAGTTTGTTTAGGTTGTTGAAAAACAATTAAAACAAAAGTTGGTAGTTATTTAGAATTTGGACTTCAGGCCAAAAAGCGTTGCCTATTTTTAATGGATTTTGCCTACTTTTTAATGGATTTAAATGCCTATTTTTGCCTATTTTTAATGGATTTTCCCTATTTTAATGGATTTCATGGATTTCAGTAATTTTTTCATGACACACAAATAAGTTTAAGTCGAGGCAAAATCAGCTGCCCCTACTTTTTCTTCCTCCATTACATTTTTCTACCCATTGTATGGAAAAAACTTCTTTTTTTCCAAACAAATAAACACCCAATATTTCTTAAAACCTTTGTTTTGTTTCTTTCAAGTTATAA
This sequence comes from Ophion ellenae, assembly GCA_963210295.1. Lineage (NCBI taxonomy): Eukaryota > Metazoa > Arthropoda > Insecta > Hymenoptera > Ichneumonidae > Ophion > Ophion ellenae. The sequence continues at coordinate 17,674,142 of OY723391.1, read as the reverse complement.
AAAACTCACATTTTCAAAACTTTGTTGTTTTCTTTAATTCCAGAAGAGCGAGTTTGAAAAAGAAAATTCTGTTGAAATTTGTTTTTCTCAAATGTACTTTCTCTATTATAGTTTAACGTTCGTCATAACGGGAAGGAAGCGCCAAAAATATCCTCGCCCAATATTCCGGTGGGTTCCGGCTGTTACATAATTTTCCAAAAATTTGATCAAATTTTCGTTCGGGCTCCTGCTTCGTTCGACCGCAAGGAATTGCGTGTATTTTTGGCAATCTATTTCAAAATCCATCAATCTGAAACCAGTCATTGCAGTTTCGCGAATGTGTACTGGAGACTTTGGATTTGAGGGGCTACATCTACCTAGAGGCCCAAAAAAAATGACCAAAGGCAGATTTTTTTTTTCTGGGAAACGGTTGGCGACAAAGGAACGCATTTTTTTTACACAAAGTTACATATATTGAGAGGCTTTGCAAAAAATCAGTACAAATACGGAAAAATAAATGGAAACATGGCCGCCGGCAGATAATGGAATTTTTCGGCGACGTTTTGCGGTGGACACTCTCCAGCTTAAACGGTCCATTTGAAATCTAAAAACCAAACGGGTTACTCAAGTTAACAATAAATACGAGTCGCTGACGATCGGCGATCTTTTAAATTATTTTTTTTAACATCGCGGCGACGAATTAAAGTCGAGCATACAAAATCTATGAAACAAATGTCATATTTACGTAACTATTAAAAAAAGAAGATCGATTTAAAAAAAGTGAGATCGTCAACGACCTTTAAATGTTTCTCGTCGTATCACCTGTGAATTTGGAAACAATTCATCAAGCGGCTCTCGAAATAGCATGTCCACCGACTTTGAAAACATTGTTTCGAGAAAAACGCGTTCAAGGGGATATACCGGTGTGAACGCTGAAAATTTGGGTGATTTTCGGGAATTTTTTGGAAGAAAAGTACTCAATTAAATGTTTCGGAAAATTAAGAATATATTTGGCTATATTTGACCTATATTACATATTTTTTTTCATAGAAAAATATTGAGATCCAAGCGACTTATGCGCTGCTTTCGGAGGCGCCAAAAAAAAAAGTTCCTTCACTGCTGACATGATTCCGGCCGATTGAGGAACTGAAACCGAAAAAGGAAAAAAATGTCGTTAAACTGGAAGGTATTTCCTGTACAATGACGTAGGATTTCCGAAAAATATCAAAATCTAACAAAATGGCGTAGTTATGAAAAAAGTCTGTTTTCTTGTCTATTAAATTGTCGTTTTTTTCAATGCCAAATCGTCAATTTCCATCCAACCAAAAAGATCCTACGTCATTGTAGAGTAAATATATTGAAGAGTACTCAGTTCAAATTTCAAGTCAATCGAATAATTGCTCTTTGAGTCAAAATGTCAGCAAATTTGAAAAATCTCATTTCGAGAAAAACGCGTTTAAAGATTTAACTATCGATTTTGGCAAGATAAAATGATATAAATGATAATGATATTCTTGAAGATATGAACTGTCGAAAAAGGCAAACAGAACAAATCTATTTTTTGAAAGTGTCCCACTGGTATAGCCCCTTAACGGATCATCACAGTGTGACGGGTCGAAAAATAGTTTATTTTCGCGATTTTTTTTCGATGGTTAAAATACGCTAATCAGTGTGATTTTTTAATGTCAAATCGAAGCCCTCATGAAGAACAGAAGATGCATTTTTAAACGTTTGTTTTTATCTTTTACATTTTTTTAACGAAAGAAAATGTCTTGGAAAAAAGTTTTCCCGGTGTACACGGTTGGGGCCGTAAACATGATCTGAAACAAAATTTGTAAAAAGATTATTAATCAGTATGAAAGTCGCTATCTTGCTATCGAGGTTTTTTAAAATCAAAATTGACAAAATGGCGGCGGTTTGGAAAAAAGTATCGAATTTAGCCTATTTTTTTGATAGTTTTTCGTTAAAAAATATATGAATAGTTTTAAAAAAATCTTTCATAGCAAGATAAAGAATGGCGTGAAGAATGTTGTGTCAAAATTCAAGACGGATAGCTTGAAAAACTCTTCCTTTGAGAGTGTACACCGTTTTTAAAAACGACATTTCGAGAAAAACGCGTTCAAAGTCAAGTGCGGAATTTTTATATAAATAGTTTATTTACGTTTATGTAAGTATGTGAACAGCATGTTTCTAACCATCTATACTATCGGATAATGCAAAATAAGATCGATTTTTTGGAAATTTTGCACTGTGATGACCCCTTAAGGCATTACGCCACAGTAACGGGTGTAAAATCATGTGCGAATTTAACAATTTTTTTTTACTTTAATTACACATCTATTTAGTATGAATGTCAAGTTGTTAGAAAATATATATATATTTTTTTCGATGTTCAAATCGAATATTTTCTTTTGTTATCTTTTTTTTAGGCGCCCCACGACGTGACATTTAGCATCCAAAATTTTTGACCAAGAACAAAAAACAAAAATTCTCGTCAATCTACATTAGAATACCTAGAGAAGTGCGTACGAAATTTAAAAAATATTGTTTTATTCAAAAGTTGTAGGTATTTGAACTTAAGAAATTAATTTTCAGTGAGAAATTTCGTTATAACTGCTCATAAAATGAAATTTGAATTTGAAGTAGATCGAGTGAAAATCCTTGAAGTTATTTGTCCCGCCAACTGGAAAAAAGCTGTTTCGAGTAGTCGGCCATTTTGTACATCGAAAAAATATATATATATTTTCTAATAGCTCGATATTGATACTAAATAGATGTGTAATTAATTTAATGAGTGAATCACTTTCCCATACGAAAAAAAATGTTAAATTCGCTCATGATTGTGTACCCGTTACTCTGGCCTAACGCCTTGAAGTTTGAAGTATGGTGCTGCCACCCGGCCGACTATTAGAAGCTGTAGCCCATCCAATTTTAGCAACATGTCAATGAAATTTTCCGGGAATATAGCTAAAACGTGATACTATCGAATAACAGGGTGTCTACCGACCTGAAAAGTCATGAAAAATCTTAAATGTCATGAAATTACACTCGACCCTGAAAAAGTCATGAAATGTCATGAAAAATTACCAGTCCACTTGAATTATTATACCCTACTAAATTATCGTTGAGTCTATATTCAATATGAACTAACTTTGTGGTACTTGTCGATAGAGAAGCGAGTATCGAATCGATAGAAACTAAAATAGAAGAAAGTAAAAGAACATAATGCGTTATCTCAACATATATTAGTTTTTCTTTGTTATTCGTGTAAAGCGACTAGATAATATTACTCAGAGTTCCTAAATGTATGTAACATTTTTCTAGATGTTCCCAAAATATATTTCTTTACAGCAATCTTGAAATTATGTTAGTCTCACATGTTTCACTACATATGGAATTATACAGTTTGGTGACTTTTCGTTCATTCCGTATACTTTTTATTGGCATACAACACACATCTGTTTGAAAGAGCAAAATAAAAATAAAAAAATTTAGAAAATCGGCACACTGTATTAAGTATACTTCTATGCCAGAAAGTCATGCTAAGAGTCGTGAAAAAATCCCCATTCCTTGCCTTAAAAGTCCTTAAGGAGGTACGGTGATTGGAGCGAGTTCAAGATAAAGGCCCGATTTTTGTATAGCATTGTCGAGACCTTCGTCCATGCGTATGCGGAGTTTCCACGAGATTTACCGTACACTTTCCGAGTTATTAATTGTTAAATTTGGTGAATTAGTCACACGTAGACGACAAAATGTGCCTGACCTCTCATATATCGATTTTTTTGTGCTACTTGGAGCCAAGAAACACGTAAAAAAAACTGATAGTTGCGTTCGTTGAATCTTTGTGATCGATAAGGCACCTTGAATTGGAAAGCTCACCGCAGAAATAAGCAATAAATTTAGAAATAAAGTCGCAAAAACCGAAGTTTTCGGAGAGCGAGACTTCTCGTGACGTAACAGCAGCCATCTTGCTCGACGTGTTCCAACGCCGGATACCCGCGCAAATTTGATTAGTCCATCGGATATTTTCAACGCGAATTAAAAATATGATTGTGCGAAGCTGTACATTTTTAAATGGATTATAAAGGGCCTTTCGTCGATATTTACTTGAAGTTCTTTTACGTACAGCAAAGACATCTCAATTTTTCTGGCGACATGTACCTCTCCAACGCATATATATATAAATTCAGCATGGGAGAACCGTCATATAAAATAAACGTTCCTTTTTATACCTGCAAATATTGTGAAAATTGGGAAAGGGAAAAATAACATAACAATCGATGAAATATGTTTTGACTTTGGACAGATTGGACATTGGACATTGAGGTTAACTTCAACGCGACGTTTTTTATTTGCAATCGCAATATTATCTTTTCATTTTCTAATTCTTGTCCGTCAGAATCTACATTTGTCTCTAAACTGGACTTCAGGCACAATCCCGTTACTCTTTTGATAAACTTCCACAGTATTTTCATTCTCCATGTTAACCGGCTACAAAAAATAATAAGCCGGGCGCGTGGAACCGATGACAGCCACCGAAAATGCGACGATGCTAAACGTCAACGATATGGCGTACTACTGAAGTCGAGTAGTAGATTATTAAGGTTGTTTCCATATTATAAAAATAATAGGAAACTCGAAATTCAATACTTAAAAAATATTTCTCGAAAAATAGGCCATATACATATACCTAGAACGTGGCGGTATTGCGGCGTGAAATAGACTCCAAGTTTACTAGCATGGTCATCACCGTACCTCCTTGAATGTCATGCAATTTCGGTTCTGGTCAAAATTAGACACCCCGGATAAAAATATTTTCAGCAAAATGCAATTTTTTCGACCCACTTAGGTAGACGTGACCCGTTGAGGTTTTTGTTCGTTCTGTAGGCGGAAACGCTTGCAAGCGAAGCCCGGAACTTCGATTTTCCAATGTCGTACAACGGTTCGAGGCATTCCGTCGAGCGTTAGATCACGTGACTGACGCAACAGCGCGTTGGGAGCGTCCTTCGTCGGCTATTCGTAACGATTGCTCGCTAGTTGACCATAAAATTTTACGCATCATTTGTCCTTGGAGACACAAAGAAGGAAGGCAAAAGAAAAAGAAACGAGAAGAAAAAAACAACGGATGTGTCGGACGCGAGGTGTCGTACCATTGGCGCATTGTTCGCGCGAATAAGAATAGGAAATCGAAACGGAATAGCGTTGGGGCATTTTTGTTGTTGTCGTTGTTGTTCGTTGTTGAACAGACAAGGGAGTGAGTGTCGGTCCGAATGTGGGATAAATGAAGAGCCTCTCGTTCGTCGCCGTCCGGCTCCCGGTTAGTTGACCTTATTAGACGATAGTCTCTAATTGAAACGAAGTCGAACTTGCCCGGGCTTGTTAATTGTGCTTCTTCGTCCGAATCGATCTCTATCTCATTGGATAAACGCATCGTCGGATGAGAGCTCTTTGCACTCACGTGGGTGTACCACGTTCGCCCGTCCGATCATTGATGCGGGCCGAATCTACGAATAAGCGAAGCACGGACAATGTCCAGCAAAGCTTCGTGACGTTCTTCGTTGTTGAAACTTAACTCGAAAAGTACAGCGGGAATTCTTCTCCGAAAATGTCATCACATAGGCTGTTACCCATATGGAAAAAAAAGAGAAAATTTTGAAAATTGACGGGGCATTTTGAAAATTCTCTAAAATTCATCCAGAATTGATATTTTGCAATTGCGAATAAGTCAACCGACTTGAAAAAAAAAAAACCGAAAGGTATAAAAATGCATGATTTTGAAGCTTTTTGATAGTTATATTATTTTTCATTAGATACAAAAAAAGTTGGGCTAGTGCCAAACATTGAAAATTTCCAAAACTGAAAACTAATTTACTCTAAAGAAAAAGGTTCGTTTTTTTTTCCAATCGTTTTTGTCTACTAGATTATTTCTTTGGGATTAGGAAAAAAGAATGTTATTAAGGCGTTCCCCCACTTGTAGCGCAAAAAAAGGCCTATTTCATGAATTTTCTTAAAGAAAACTACAAAACTTTTTTAATCGATCAACATACCATCTTAAAGAACACATCTTGAAGAACTTTCAGTAATTTTTTTATTGAAAAATATTACATTGTTTAGTGGCAAATGGCCGTCAATGAAATAATGTTTTTATATACACGGTTTGCGGTGACCAACATTGCGGCGAAGTGGATCATCTGAAAAAAAAAATGCGGATGGATTTAGTCAAATATAAGTATAAACTAGTCTTTAATCGAAGGATTTTAAAAAATATTCACTTTTCACAAAACGGCGGATAGTCAAAGTTAATGGTTCGATTTTAACGAAAAAAAACGGCCGTTTTTTTGCTATAAAACGGCCATTTTTTTCGAAAAAAAAATCGAACGATTAAAGACTACATTTTTATGTACTAAATAAGCCTGTAAAATTTCAAGATGATCGGTTCATTAGTGTTCGAGTAATCTTGGTCACCGACTTCAGAAATGCCATTTTGAGAAAAACGCGTTTAAAGTTTCTCTTTCAACGCGGATTTTTCTCTTTCAACGCTCATATCTCAGTCAATTTTGTTCGGATCGACTTGAAATTTTCAGGACATATTCTCAGATACTTATATTTCAAAAAAATGCAATTAAAAAAATCGATTTTTTCAAGTCGCAAGTGGGGGTAACCCCTTAAGGCCTTAGGCCACTCTAGAGACCGAAAAATAGGCCTTTTGGGGATTTTTTTTTTTTCAGAAAAACTACAAAATAAATCGAGATTACAAAAAAGGGTGTTTATCATACATATCAGTGACTGTATACAATCATTTTTTTGAAGCGATTAATTTCAAAATGGCGGCTCTGCAGCGTTTATCTCAAAAATGATTTTTTTTTCCAAAAACTTGCTTAAAAAATCGTCAGATAATTGTTAATAACAAATGTACTAAGCAATATGAAGAAAAAAAATTTACGTACTTCCATAGACAATGTATTTTTCAAGATATATTCAACTTTTCAAGTGAATTGGTTGAAAATTGTCTGAGTTATGTTTCCGGCCAACTTAAAAATGCAGTTTTGAGGAAAAAGGCTGCCCGGCCGCCATTTTGAAATTGATCGCTTCAAAAAAATTATTGTATACAGTCACTGATATGTATGATAAACACCCTTTTTGTAATCTCGATTGATTTTGTGGTTTTTCTGGAAAAAAAATCCCCAAAAAGCCCATTTTTTCGGCCTCTAGAGTGGCCTAACCCCTTAGGCATACATTGAACTCATTTCGTGTCTATTTTTATTTTTAGAAAATGGAAAAATAACAACTTTACTCAGGTATAATAAAGCCTCTGTATCAAACATCTGGTCCAACGGTCGGATCGATAACTTGACAATAGTTGGTCTAAAAAATAAAAAAGTTTTATACTCGATATAAATGTACTTCTCGTAGTACGTAGACGATTTTCGAAAAAAAAAATTCCAACATTGCGGGTGGTAAGAAAACAGAGTAATTTTGGCGAAATTTTTACTTATATTCGAGGACCTAAGGGTTACCTAGGGGCCCAAAAAAATTGCCAAATTCCGATATTTTTTTTTAAACTAAACTAGTTTAGTTTTTTAGACTAAAGGGACCTAGGGGCCCAAAAAAATTGCCAAATTCCGATATTTTTTTTTTGGGAAACCATTGGTGAAAAAAAACGCATTTTTTTAAACACAAAGCTACATATATTGAGAGTCTTTAAAAATAATAATCAAAAATAGAGAAAAAACAACAAAAACATGGCTTCCGGCAGATGACGAAATTTTTCCGCGTCGTTTGGCGGTGGACACTCTCCAGCTTAAACCGTTCATCGCAATTCTAAAAACCAAACGGGTTATTCAAGTTAACAATAAATACGAGTCGTTGACGATCGTCGATTTTTTTTAAATAATTTTTTTTTACACCATGCCGACGGATTGAACCTCGATGCAAAATCTATGAAAAAAGTCGTCATTTTCACGTAACTATTAGAAAATGAAGATCGATTTAATAAAAAGTGAGATCGTCAACGACTTTTAAATGTTTCCCATCGTATTTCCTGTAAATTTGGAAACAATCCATCAAGTGGCTCTCGAGATATCATGTCCACCGACTTTGAAATCAGTGTTTCGAGAAAAATGCGTTTAAAGTATAAAGTATGGCGCGGCTATCGCTCGCCCGGCCGACTGCTAGAAGCTATTATAGCTTATTCAATTTTACGAATATCATTAAGAAAATGCAATTTTTTACCCACCTAGGTAGATGTAGCCGGTTCAAAAATTATAAATTAAAAAAAAAACAACCCGCTACCCGTGGGTTGTAATATATATATATATATATATATATATATATATATATATTTCCAAAAACCAAAATTTCCTTCCTACTGCAATGAAGGAAATTTTGGTTTTTGATCATTGAAAATCGGACAATCATAGCTAGAGTTATGATTCCGGTCAGGTCGAGAAAAGTCCTTTCGAGAAACACGCGATTAAAAGGTTTAGTAAACCCAAATCGTTGCGCTACCTGCTCTCACGAGACTTGGTCAATTTTCAATATTTCATGTTCAAATTTGTTTCACATATTCTTGAATATGCATGCGTTGAGAGAATGCTCGAAAAACCGATGTTTTTTACCCGTCACAGTGGTATGCCGCCTTTAACAGCCTTCAATCAGAAGTTTAAATAGCCGGCAACGCTGCTCGAGTTTTTAAACGCACAAGGCTGTGTGCATAATCTGTAGTGTATGAAATAAAATCAGCAACGATCTAAAAATCAAGTAGGTGCTGGGACTACCTTAAATGTCACAGTCCGCGCAATCTTTCTGCCCACACCTGCGTTACGCAAGCTGTCAGAATGAGATGCAATGCTTTATCGCTAGAGGCCAACATTTTTATTAATTTCTCCGTCAAGCAAATCCGAAAACGGAATTATGTTGCACTTTTTGTTTTTTTTTGTGACTTTTTGAAAACAAAGCCAAAACAAGTAAACCTCAGCTTAACTCTTGTTTCAGCGATCGGTCCTAAGCTCCCGAAGTACTCACATTTAACTTCTATCCATCCTGTACCATCTCGCCAGGTACTTTTTTCTACACTGATAGAAAAATTCTATTGATATTAACTAACCGCGTCTAGAGTTTAAAAAATTTGAATTAACTCGACTTTTCGTGAAATCAAATTTTTGGGAGTGCATTCCATTATTGGAATTATTAATTTTCAATATATTTATTTATTCAAATCGAAATCTATTGAATATCGCCCAATAACTAAATATTTTATTTAATCCTAATAAATCAGTGATTCGGTTTCATCTGTTCAAAAAACAATTTAGTTGAATCCACTAAATGCATCTATTTGATTTTTTTTTAAATTACATTAAACAGAATTTTCATAGAATCAACCATTTTTCTATTTGATTGAACTAATGGTCTGTTTTTATTGCAACACACATCAAAAGGGAGTGGCGGAGAAAGGGTGCAGAGAGAGGAATTATATATATATATATATATATATATATATATATATATATATATATATATATATATATGAGGTATTTTACGTGAATCCGGTGAACTTTTTCCCTGACCCTCACCAATTCGATTTATTTTTTTAAATCTGATTCCATTAACTCTAAAAGACATCATGAATTTTTTTTAATGTTTGGAAATAACCCTTAGTAAAAAAAAAATCTCCGAAAAAAACGCCCTGATTCAAAAATCTGAAACAATTCCCAAAAATGCGTGATTATATGTAAACATTTTCAAGCTATCACCCGCAGTGGAAGTATGATTTTTTCTGTGCTTTCTGAGCGATTAACGTTAAAAAAAATCCGAAAAATTCAAGAACCGCTTACTTCGGGCGGCTACTTAAATATTTTGATACCTACAACGAATTTTTTGGACCATTTTTGAATAACCATATCATTATCATGGACCTTAAGCAGTTAACAGCCAATTTTTCGGATTTTTAAAAACATTAATTGCTCAGAAAGCACTGAAAAAATTATACTTCCACTGCGGGTGATAGCTTGAAATTTTTT
>OY723391.1:17580856-17663944 GCA_963210295.1 Ophion ellenae | reverse complement strand
TTCTTAGAGGTTTCGTACTCAATGGGTAAGCTCCGAATATTTGTTCATTTCAGGAACGGAATAGAATTTCCTCTTAGAAATTGTTTTTTAAGCTTTTTTATTTTCTCTTCAATATCTGACCAATGATGTAAGTTCAAATTTATTTTGTTCTGTCCACCTAGAACGAATTAAATGATACCATCACGTTTAAAGGCACAAAAAATACCAATACACGTTAAGGTTTCCCTCGTTTCGTGCAAACACTAAAGCATTATCAGGAAATCCCAAATATCTGTACAATGCCGATCAGAAAATCATCTCCAAAGCTATGTGCTGTATCTTGACCATGATCAAGGTACAACGGATTTGCCGCGATCAACGGACAAGACCCTCACCTGTTGATGTTTACTCACACATAAAAATATTGAGGTTGTGTTTAGCTAAAATTAGCCTAACACGTCTTAAGCGCTAATAAAGTACTTTCCTAAAATAGCAAGTTATGAATAATTATGTAGCTAGTAAGGCAAAGTATGAGAAAAGCGAAAAGATCTTACTTTTCGGCATCAAAGATTTCAAAATCGTCTCACGTCCAAACGCCGAAAAATGACTGTCTGCGACTAACTTTACGTTGATTTGCCTTCTCAAGACGTCATCGCACCATAAACAAACATCCGTAAAAAGGTCGGGAACATGTAAAAAAAAGTTGAGTGGCTCAAGGTCCACAGGGTGTCAGGTACAGCAGACTCCCCTACGTGTCGACGTTTTCAAACACTCCAAAAGTATTTCTACTGAAATTTCGAGAATTAAAAACTTTTCGCCGGAATGAGGCCTTTTGATGAAATGAACTTTTCGCTCACTTTTGAACTTGCACTTGAATATGAACTTTTCATTCACTCTGTGGCGGAACAATGAACAGTATTTTAGGAACCCACCATGGTCTAATTTGCATCGAGGTAATAGAAGTGATTTTTTTTCGATAGCCCATTTTTTTAGCATCTTTCCGGCTACAACAAGCACTGTAATGCTTTTTGTTTGTTTAGGGTCGTTTTTAGATATCTACAACCTGAATCTGCGAAAAAAATATTCTGGATCATGATCAAAATAATTGAATTCTAAGGAATTGACGCTGCACTCCGACGATGCAAACTTCAACACCATAGGAACGTGATGATAGAGTCCTCCTACTTCGGCGTTACTTCTTCGGTCGTATACATCGTACTTATGGTTTTTGCGCAGACTCAAAAATAATTTCATTCGACGGCGAAAAGTTTGGCAACACTTTTCACCGCTTCCGGGATTAGAGGCACTTAGAGTTCAGGAATGAAGCTTCTGAACTCTTGCTTTTTCAAACTCTGATCGGTTTGATTCTGCGATCAATCGAACTTCTCGCCCTCTAGATATAAGCTGCCTCTCATTTTTCAAAACCTGCTACTCTACGAAAGCTGACAAACCTTGAGGAACATGGCTGTTATACATATGGAAAACTGGGAAAACTCAGGGAATTTTGAAAATACTCCGGAATTTTTTTCAGAATTTACTTTTTGCAAGAATTACGAAAAATGAAACCGACATGAAAAAAAAAAGTATAAAGTAAATATTTTTGTATATTCCGTGAGCCGACTACGCGAAACTTCTCGACACAGCTTTTTTCCAATTGGCGTGACAAATAACTTCAACAATTTTCACTCGATTTACTTTAAATTTAAAAGTTAAGTTCCTAATTGCATTTCGCAGAGAAGCACGTGCGGAATTTCTGATTAATCGAAATCTTTTCATTTTGTGTGCAGTTATAACGAAATTTTTCACTGAAAATTCATTTCTTAAGTTCAAATACCTACAACTTTTGAATAGAACAATATTTTTTAAATTCCGTACGTACTTCACTGGGTATTCTAATGTAGATTGACGAGAATTTTTGTTTTTTTGTTCCAGGTCAAAAATTGTGGAAGCTAAAAAAGAAATAACAAAAGAAAATATTAGTAGTCGGCCGTTTTGTACATCGAAAAAAAATGTATATTTCCTAACAGCTTGATATTCATACTAAATAGATGTGTAATTAATTTTATGAGTGAATCATTTTTTCATACGAAAAAAAAAATTGTTAAGGGGTTACCCCCACTTGCGATTTTGAAAAAATCGATTTTTTTTATTGCATTTTTTTGAAGTATAAGTATCTGAGAATATGTCCTGAAAATTTCAAGTCGATCCGAACAAAATTGACTGAGATATGAGCGTTGAGAGAGAAGAATCCGCGTTGAACGAGCGTTGAAAGAGAAACTTTAAACGCGTTTTTCTCAAAATGGCATTTCTGAAGTCGGCGACCAAGATTACTCGAACACTAATGAACCGATCTTCTTGAAATTTTGCAGGCTTATTTAATACATAAAAATGTAGTCTTTAATCGTTCGATTTTCTTTTTTTCGAAAAAAATGGCCGTTTTATAGCCAAAAAACGGCCGTTTTTTTTTCGTTAAAATCGAACCATTAACTTTGACTGTCCGCCATTTTGTGAAAAATGAATATTTTTTAAAATCCTTCGGTTAAAGACTAGTTTATACTTATATTTGACTAAATCCATCCGCATGTTTTTCTTCAGATGATCCACTTCGCCGCAATGTCGGTCACCGCAAACCGTGTATATAAAAACATTATTTCATTGACGGCCATTTGCCACTAAACAATGTAATATTTTTCAATAAAAAAATTACCGAAAGTTCTTCAAGATGTGTTCTTTAAGATGGTATATTGATCGATCAAAAAAGTTTTGTAGTTTTCTTTAAAAAAAATTCATGAAAAAGGCCTTTTTTTGCGCTACAAGTGGGGGTAACGCCTTAAATTCGCACATCATTGTATACCCGTTACTGTGGCCTAAAGCCTTAAAAAAGAAATGACAATGAAGCTTTTTCATTTTTATTTTCCAACCACTACCTCGACCATTTTTACGCTCCTGTTTTTAGCGAGTCGTAACTTTTTCTGAGGATCGAGAATTCGATTGTGCTGACTTTTGGTCCATAGTGTACACGCGTTGGCTGTAAAATAGGCGCTCCAGTGCCGCAATGCCACTGGCTACCGGTTTCCTCGTCGCGCGAGAGGCAAGCTCCGTTTTTTATAATCGAGGATTCTGTGTACACAGGTCCGTACAGCTCCTCGGCGAAAGGCCAATTTATGAATCGGTCCGAGAGCAAAGCACGAGGCGCGCGATGCTAATCCAAGTCGAGCGCGACGAAGATATTTATGCCTCTCGGACCCATACGGTGTGTCCACATATCCGCTTGTCACGTATCCTCTCTAGTCTCCGACTTGCCGACTTTGTACTCGTACACTCGTGCTGGTTCGCCCCTGCCCTCCCTTCTTATTCCCATTGAGAAAGACGAATGTGTGCTATGATGCGCGTTAGGCGTACCGTTGGCCAGACATTCCAGCGGTCATCCGCCGAGACGGATAAACCGAGTTCTTCGCTTAACGTCACCATTTATTTCGATGCACTCTCGGAAACAAATCTACGACAATTCCCCTCGTTCGCGCAACGTACCCTAGAAATTGGACGTTTATTCAATAGCTCAAATCCGACCGTGATACTCCAACTTGATTGCTTTCTCGTTACACGAATCAGTGTTCATTTTCGTCGTTTTTCGCTACACTTCCCAAATTGATGCAGGTACACTGCGAAGAAAAAAATATTCAAGGGAGACTTTGTCCTTGGAGTGCCACATTTCAGGTGTTTACATTTTATTTTCTTTTTAAAGGAAACGAGTAAAGCTTTTTGAGTGTGGTTTTTTTCTTGCTTTTATTCATGATATACAGAACGTTAAAAAAAAATTTTGTGAAAATAAAACCAAAATGGCGGCCGTCGCAGCTCCGCGAAAACAGGTCCTCAAATCGCGGGAGGTAAACGGCTGACATCGCTGCCCCCTCTTTGTTGATCTGAAACACAAATTCAAAGCATATTATCAATCTGTGACCCTTCGGTCATGGAATGACGGATGGGTTTTTCGTTTAGTACAAATTTCGGAAAATGGCGGCAATTAAAAAAAAATCGAATTTTCGCGTTTTTTTTCGCATAAAAAGATAAATAACAAATGCAAAAATGTATCTATCGAAAAAACGATCCGTCATTCCGTGAAGACATATTTTCTGAGTATGCTCTCCAAATTTCAGGTCGATATGTTAATTACAGCGGTCAGGAGAATGTCAGCCATTTTTAAAAACGTGTTTTCGAGAAAAACGCGTTTAAAGTTTTGTAATGTGTTTACACAAATGTGTTTATAATTACCGCTAATCGGCAATGCCTGGTCCATAGAGGCATCCCTCCTCTTCTTCTACCTGCTCATGTTGAGCCGCTAACATCTGCTGCATTTCAAGGACAAAGTCTCCCGTAATTCAAACGGGATCTTTTCAAATCAAATAGGTTTTTACTTTGTCTCACGATCTACTACGATTCTATTTGTTTCAAATATATTTGCTTTATTTGCTTCAGCTATTCTCTTTGAATATTAAATATTTGCGAATTAAATAAATAAAGATTCAATTCGGATGAGTCTTTATTTGCTTACGATATACTGGGCAAATCCAAGTGTACTATGTGCATTGAATATTTCATCAATCCAAAATGAAATGAAATACTGAATTTCGAGTTGTACACTGCCAAAAAAAAATATTTAATTTAAATAGGATCTATTTAAATCAAATAGGTTTTATCCTTGGCTACTACGATACACCGCTACACCGCCTACTACGATCTTATTTGTTGCAAAGATATTTTTTTTGTTTCAGCTATTTTTTTTTAATATTGAATATATTCAAATTGAATAAATAATGATTCGATTAAACTATATCTCTATTTGCTCACAATGTACACTGTAAATCTAAGTGTACTATATACATAAAATATTTCATAAATCCAAAATAAAATGATTTTGTATCGTAATTCGGTCCGGGCCTTTTGAGATGATTTCTATCGAAGAAAATATTCCACGTATATGGGAATCGAATCTAGACCCTGCCAACTCATAGCTATGCACGCTGCCCCTATGACCAAATGAATTCGTATAATTATTTGCTGTATCACATAAACTATATCAATTAGTTAATCTCATTGTGATAATTAGAGAGATTTATCGAATAACATGCTATATATTTTTTTAACATAGCCTACACACACACACACACAATTCCTCTCTCCCCACACCTCTTTGATACGTGTGTTGCAATAAAGACAGACCATTCAATCAAATAAAAAAATGGTTGACTCTACGAAAATTCTATTTAATTTAAATTTAAAAGAAAAATCAAATAGATCCCTTCAGTGGATTTAACTAAATTGTTTTTTGAGCAGATGAAACCGAATCACAGATTTATTAGGATTAAATAAAATATTTCGTTATTGGGCGATATTAAATATATTTTTATTTGAATAAATAAATAAACTGCATTATTTGTAATACCCAAAATACCCAAACGATACGTAACGAGACCAAATAAAATCGAAATATTTCCCGTTAGTGTCCAAATATTATTTATTCGTATTTTTTCCTGGTGACTTTTCGAACACCTTACGGAAGAATGCAAAAAATCAATTCAACCCTACGTTGACACACTGAGAGTCATTTTGACGCAGATGAATTTTTAGTAAAATGCCCACTTTTCCAAAATTCGACACGTTCAATAATTCTCGTACACGATTTAAGGGGGGAGTCCCTCTAGGCGAGGAAAGAATTGCTAATTTTTGATGATTTTTTAAAAAAAGGACACAATTCTTCACCACTTTTGTGACTTCGAGTATTTTTATTCTGACTTTTGGCTGTTACATGGTATTTTTCTCTATAATTTTGCAAAATGGCGGAGGTGTGGCACGATTTTCTGAACGGGTTGCGTTAAATTTTGGCACGTAGCGTTGGCGGGATTAATCTGAAAAAAAAATCAACGAAGATTTTTCTTTCATTAACACTCATACGCAGAATATGAATAAAGAAAAAGTGAGTAATGTTGAAAATCGATTAAATGCTACGCTTTGAAATCAAAATATTAAAAATTTCCGACAAATATGGCTACGTTTTGCAATAATTGTTTTTCTTCAATTTTCAAGAATATCTAGGTTCATGTTTTAGACAATAGGGTTAGAAAGATTTATACCAAATTTCATCAGAATCGGTTGATTATTTTTTTTAGCTATACGTCACGCCAGTTTTGAAAATGCAGTTTAGAAGACCGTGCCATACTCCGTCATTTTTAAGACTCAATTAAAAAAACACCATGTAACAGCTAAACGTAGTAATAAAAGATTAAAAGCTAAAAGTAGTAATAGAAGACCCTCAGTCTCACAGATAGTGGAGGAATCTTTCCTTAAAATACAAAAATCATGAAAATCAGCCAATTTTTTCCTCGCCTAAAGGTATCTCCTCCCTTAATTTGCTGTTTTCCGAAATTCACTTATGCCGACATATTAAGAAATATTTAAAGTGTATAAGTAATTTTTTAAAATAAAAATCGACCGAAGGTTGTTAATGGCGGATGAAGTACTATCCGGGTTAAATTGACCCAGTGCGTCAAAATCGTGGCCAAATATAACAGTACCAGTGAAGGGTTAATACCTATGGGGTCGTCCATTAATCACGTGAGGTTTGTTAGGCCACTTTTTGAACCCCCCCTCCCCCATGGTGATATGTGGTGAGGTTTCAAGCCAGCCTCCCCCCTCCCCCCCGCCACATCACGTGTATTTTTTGTTAAGAAACGTCTCACACAAGCGATAGAGAGTGCGGTATTTTATTATGAAAAACGAAATAATATATAAGTATTGTCGGCATATTTAAACAGCATTGTCCGCGCAGTTACAAAAAAAAATACACGTCATATGTCATAACACCCCCCCCCCCCCCCCCCCGCCCCACGTCATCAATCGTGATGTTATCCAAACCCCCCCCCCCCCCCTATTTGAGCCTCACGTGATTAATGGACGAACCCTATCACTGTAAACTTTTTTCCTGATGAGATTGAAGTTCCCATCGTTGGAATGCAATGAAAATCAATAAATACTTCTGATCTGCTTTAATTTATTTCGGCAGATCTTGCCTGTAAAAGTGCCTCATCCCTCTCTTAAGGCCTTAGGCCACAGTAACGAGTATAAAATCATGTGCGAATTTAACAATTTTTTTCGTATGAAAAAGTGATTCACTCATAAAATTAATTACACATCTATTTAGTATGAATATCAAGCTGTTAGAATATATATATATATATTTTTTTCGATGTACAAAATCGCCGACTGCTAATATTTTCTTGGGTTATGTTTTTTTTAGGCGCTCCGCGGCGTCACATTTAGCATCCACAATTTTTTACCTAGAACAAAAAACAAAAATTCTCGGCAATCCACATTAGAATACCTAGAGAAGTACGTACGGAATTTAAAAAATATTGTTTCATTCAAAAGTTGTAGGTATTTGAACTTAAGACGTACCCCCACTTGTAGTGCAAAAAAAAGGCCTTTTTCATGAATTTTTTTAAAGAAAACTACAAAACTTTTTTAATCGATCAATATACCATCTTGAAGAACACATCTTGAAGAACTTTCAGTAATTTTTTTATTGAAAAATATTACATTGTTTAGTGGCAAATGGCCGTCAATGAAATAATGTTTTTATATACACGGTTTGCGGTGACCAACATTGCGGCGAAGTGGATCATCTGAAAAAAACATGCGGATGGATTTAGTCAAATATAAGTATAAACTAGTCTTTAATCGAAGGATTTTAAAAAATATTCATTTTTCACAAAATGGCGGACAGTCAAAGTTAATAGTTCGATTTTAACGAAAAAAAACGCCCGTTTTTTGGCTATAAGACGGCCATTTTTTTTTTCGAAAAAAAAATCGAACGATTAAAGACTACATTTTTATGTATTAAATAAGCCTGCAAAATTTCAAGAAGATCGGTTCATTAGTGTTCGAGTAATCTTGGTCACCGCCTTCAGAAATGCCATTTTGAGAAAAACGCGTTTAAAGTTTCTCTTTCAACGCGGATTCTTCTCTTTCAACGCTCATATCTCAGTCAATTTTGTTCGGATCGACTTGAAATTTTCAGGACATATTCTCAGATACTTATACTTAAAAAAAATGCAATAAAAAAGAAATCGATTTTTTCAAAATCGCAAGTGGGGGTAACCCCTTAAGAAATCAATTTTCAGTGAAAAATTTCGTTATAACTGCTCATAAATTGCTCATAAAAGGAAAAGTTTTTGATTAATCAGAAATTCCGTACGTACTTCTCTGCGAAATGCAATTAGGAACATAACTTTTGAATTTGAAGTAAATCGAGTGAAAATTGTTGCAGTTATTCGTCACGCCAATTGGAAAACATCCGTTTCGAGAAGTTTCGAGTAGTCGGCCATTTGGTACATCGAAAAAAAAATAATTCTAACAGCTTGATATTCATACTAAATAGATGGGTAATTAATGTTATGAGTGAATCACTTTTTCATACGAAAAAAATGGTTAAATTCGCACATGATTTTATACCCGTTACTGTGGCCTTAAGGCCTTAAGATGCTCATTTGGAGACCTAAAAAAAAGAGACCTTCAATTGCAAATGATTCGAGGGGAAAATGTAGGTTGAAAAAAAATGAAGCGACGATTTTGGTGGAGTAGCCACCAGTCCGCAGTCTCCCCAAAAGTAAAAACGAATCTACGTCGCAAACGTCAACACCATCGAGCTTCGTTAATCAATGTAGAACGGTGGGGAGCACTTCAGGCACGTCCATGTTTCGGAAAAAAAAACAATGTTTACCGACTCCTAATAAAACCAAGAGCAACCAGATCCAAATTTTCCGCTTGACTCCGTTTTGCACGATTTTTTCCATTGACGTAAGAGCTTTTCTCTCTTGTTGCCTTTCGAGGCTACAAGGCTCAATTGGTATTTGAAGCGCGTACCGAGATTTTACACTCGACCAGCTACGCAGAGCACCAACGTAAAGCGAGTTGAAATCACTTCCGCGTGTGGAGATTTCATCCAACGCAGGCTCGATTTTTCTTGCGTAGAATACAAAGCGCGAAAGATCCCCCCCCCCCGTGCTCCTCTCTTGCACTCTCTCGGACTCTCTCTCTCTCTCGTTCGAGATCAGCATTTCCATACAATACCTCTATGCCCCCTCATTATTACGTATTCATTGACTTTTTTCCAGTGAATCGATTTGACATTCCATTCGCACACTCGTTACGAAAGGCATGTCTTCTGGAATTTACCGAATAAAATCGGCAACTAGAACGGACCTTAACGTCATAATGATCGAAAACTGTTTGTTTTTTTCTTCGGATTTTCTTTCCTCCGAATCTATGATTGACATCGGGATAAAACGTCTCGGCCTAGATTGATACACATTATTACACTTGATGACTAAACATCTTTTTTCGTTACGATGATGTTGTAGGAAATGAGTGCGTTTGTGACTTACTGGGGACATCACTTGAGTGTCCGCCTTCGATTTTGTTGAAACTCTTATATGCGATAAAGCATTGGGCTTATGAGCCCTCATAAACCCGTTTTCCGCCGATGAACAAAATAGGTGTCTAATCGTTTTCGATGCTTTATCGCATATATGAGCATACATCACAATATACTGGAAAAAAATTAAACTAAGGGGTGATACACCTTCCGTTAAGGGGTGGTTTCCCTAAATCACCTCTCAAAGGAAGGTGTATAATCTTTTAAGTTAATTTTTTAAAATACTTCTATAGTGGATTTTTATCGCATTACATCAGAAGAATTTTTTTTTTTTCACTCAAATGGGTGGAATGCTTGTGGGTAAAACTGCAAAATTACCCCTTGTCACGCCTTTCTTTGAGCGGTGGTTTCCCCCCTTAAAACCGTTTTTTCGCCGATAAAAAAATACGTGTCTAATAGTTTTCGATGCTTTATTATATGAGTTTCAATGACATCGAAGGTGGATACTTAAGGTCCTATCGCCAGGATTCAATCCATAGGATTTTCATAATTTTTTTTTGAGCTTCACTAAATATATTAATAATCGGCTCTGTAAAATTTCAGGATCGTTTATCGACCTAATTACAGAGAAAAGAAATATTAAAATTGCGTATTTTTGTGAAGGAATTCCGAGACGACATACAAAAACCCAATTTCCGGTCGTTACAAAGATGTATATAATAGTGGGAATCCGTCAGATTCTTTAAAATAATCAGATTTACATACTTAACACTTGTAGTAATCCAGTGCTCTCAGAAAAAATTGCGCTTATTGACCTAATTTTTATGTAATATCGAGTTTAATTTGAACTTCCGGTATTGGATTTATTACCACTTGCTACGATAAAGAGACGTGACAGCAAGGCAACAGCTGACTGTAGTCCTAACCTCATCTCACTCAATTTTCACACATATTTCATTTTTAACCGACATATTTCGCCGACACAAATTATCCACGCTTTTTACCAGTCGCGGCCCGAATACAATGCTTTATATTTCCCGCACCTGACATTGTTGTGACAGATCGACGCACAGTGGTTCCAAACGCCGAAAAGCTGGCCAAAAATCGAAATCATCGAAAAAACGGATGGTGGTGGGTATATATAGGTTTTGGGGGTCGCTGAATCCGAATCTGATGTTAGTTTTTCGAAAAAAATGAGTCAAAAAGTCAAAAACAAGATGGCGGACCAAAAAAAAATTTATATCAACTTTAAACAATAAAAAATCATGTTATAAGGACTTTTTGAGGTCGCTAAATCGAAATTTGACATCAGTTTCATAAAAAAATGCAAAACAAAGTCAAAAACAAGATGGCGGACCAAAAAAAAATTATTATAATTGTAAATGATAAAACCTGTTGATTAAGGGGTTTTCGACGTCGCTGAATCAGAATTTGACATTTAATCGACTTGGAAAAAAATTTTAATTAAGTTTTTTGAAAAAAAAAATGTATTGTTTATAACAAATTCATTGTTTATAATGTCAAAATCATTGGTAGTATGTATACTCAACATTAAATAACTTGAACAAATTTTTTTTGCCGATATTGGGCTTCATATAACGTAAAAATCATATTTTTAGCCATTTTTAAAGTAAATTTTCATATTGCATTTTCTCAATTTCGGGCGAATTCGGGCAAAAGTTATTGGCGTCATAATTTAGTGCTATGATGCCCTTACCATATGCAATTAATTTCAGCCCGGGATCTAGCGGGACTTTCGAGAAAATGAGAAAGTAAAAGTGGCATAAAAATGACGAAATTTTGTGATTTACAAACAATAATATATAAACAATGTACAAGCACTTAAAATTTCAAACAAAACGTATTTTACTAACCTCAGATATCCCTCTCTTCGAAACAATTCACTTCACCATGAATAATTAACACTAACTTGTCTAAATTAAATGTTCAAGTCAGAAAACACGTGACATTCACGAAATTTAACCTTAACTTCACGACGCCACGCTGCCAACAAGTGTGTATTATTGGCATTGGTAATGCTGCGTTCTTAAAGTACAGGTACCAACCTAACATATGGCACACAAAAAAGTCCTATATTTAGTAACGCGATTTTCCCTATTTTTGGCCAGCTTTTCGGCGTTTGGAACCACACTAAACTCGCCTGGTTGAGTAAAAAGAGACGGATATAGAACCAATATTGCCAAATATCAAACCTAGTAATACTGCGCGAATCGTTGGAATAACTCTTTTTTCATTTTTCTTATTAAATGTGAACATTCATTAAACAGTTTACGCATGGAAAATTTAGTTATTACAAATTTTTGTTTGCATGGTTTAAAAATATAAATTGTACAAGTCTCAAGTATGATCAGTGGTATGACTAGTGCGAAGCGATAGGACTACCTTAATGATGTTGCTTGTTAGACTGAGTAAATCTGTCATGGGGGATGCCAACGAATAATTTATTGAAAAAAAATGGAATATTATGATATATTAAGAATGATAATTTCACCAATACAAGTAATTTTTTTCTGTGCATTGTTAAATCGTGACTGGATGTAGAGTTGTCCGGTCTGGAGAATCGAAGAACGTTATTCAAATTCGCGAACGTAGTTATCGCGAGTGATGCATTTGATTCATAAAACCAAGTTGGTGAATTACCCCTCAAGTTTGAACCAAAACTTCCTCAAAATGATATTTTTCGACGTATATTATTGCTTTTGAAAAAAAAAAACAAACACGGGTGGCTGTAAATTGACAAATACGGACAAGAGAATGGACGAAGAATATCTTTAATTAGTTCGTAATTGCAGCAGTCATCGTGTCAACAATTTCGAGAAAAAAGCGTTCAAAGTTTTTCTTTTTTCGTGACTTCTCTCTGATAATTCGGCTCTACTTACGTACCCGTAAAATTCAAACTCGAGTTTTGGATGCACCATTCTTGAAATGTGGAATACGCAAAAAACGACTTTTTCCAAAAACAGCATGTATGGAAGTGTCCCGTTCACGCGTAAGAGGCCACAAAACGCAACGATCGATCTTTGAATGTTGGAATTACGACAAAAAGGCGCAATTCATTTCTAGAAGGGGATGTAGGAGAGGCGAGTCTTGAGGCCTCAAGGCGAATTACTCAGAGCCAATTACCAACGTCGTATTGCATTTTTTTTTCTCTCGTTCTCGTTGCAGCTCGAGAAACTGATCTCGAAGAATTATTTCTTGAACATGTCTGCCAAGGAGGCTTTCAAGGCGTACGTGAGAGCTTACGATTCCCATCATCTCAAGCAGATATTCGACGTCGAGACGCTGGATCTCGTCCAAGTTGGCAAATCATTCGGATTCACCGTACCGCCCGCGGTCGATCTGAGTATCCTTTTTAACCGTGAATCGCACAATTGCGCGTGTCACCACTGCGAGAAGAACTCGCAACACGTACAACGCGCAAGTTTGAGCAACGCGCCGTCCCGACGACGAACACCCACGTGCGATGATTTTTTTCAATGTCTCCTCCTTCCTTCTTTTTAATCCTGATTTGTAGTTGATGCCTGTTCTTTTTCAAAAGGCCCGTAGAACGATCGCCCAAGTTTCTCACTGCCCAATGCTCCTTTCCTTTCCTTTTTTTATTGTCGGACGTGGGAGTTTCTCACTGCCGAATTTGGGCCTGTCCTCAACGAACTCTACACATAGACAAAGCGGACCTCCCGACTGTTTTCGTGCAGAACCGGATATTTGCTTCTTTCTCTTTCCTTTTTCTTGCCTCTCCCCTTCCACCCTCCAATCGCTCTTTTTACACTTTTGTCTCTCTCGGTGGATTTTCCTTAACGAGCACGTCTCGCGCACCTCAGAAGTGGGAGTCAGCAAGGATTCCAGACCGCGCAAAAGGCTCGGCGGTGGAGGCTACGGTTACTTCAAGAACATGAACAATTCGAGCGGCGGACGGCAAATCGAGCGCAGCAAAACTTTCCGACAGGTGGGAAAACGGTCCAAGGATGCGCGACAATTTGCCAGATAATTGCGGTCTCTCTCTCTCTCGCAACTCGCGCGTATCGAGGGGCACGCGTATTCAGGAATTTATCAAACGTTGATGATTGACGCTTTTTTTTTCTCTGTTCCGTAAGCTCTTGTTGTACAGTGGAATGTTTATCGAAGGAATAACAGACGAAATAAACTCCAGCTTTATGTTATCTACCGTTCGTCGATGGGTTGGAGTTCACCGGAAATACAAATAATTGATTGAATAATTTTGGTATTTTTGTTATGTGTATATTTGCCATTTTTTCCAGCAAACTTCTCTTGAGGGGAGGTACGTTAGTGAACGGCAAGAAAAACAGGTAAACTTCGGGAATTTTTATCTCGAAAACTAATGTTTCGATTGGATCGGGGTTTTTTTATTGGAAAATAAATTTTTATTGGAAAAGTTTTGCTCGTTCGCCACGTAGGATTTTTTTTGAAATTTTCATTTTTGACGGAATCGCGACCGATTTAATTTAACATTCTTTTTTTGGTCGCAATTTCCGACGATTTCGGATTGCATACACATTGCATAAAAAAGCAATGGTTCAGTCAAATGAAAAACCCCGTGGCGAACGAGAAAAACTATCGAAGAATATTGCATCCAAATTTGGACGAAATCGGACGAGCCGTTTTCGAGATACATCTGGCACCGACTTTGAAAACTATGTTTCGAGATAATCGCGTTTGAATCGCTTCCAGTCAACGAATGTATTTTCAAAAAATCCTAAACATACCTCAATGTACATATTTTCCAATGAAAAAAAACCGGATCCAATGGAAACATTAGTTTTTGAGATAAAAATTCCCGAAGTTTACCTGTTTTTCTCGCCGTTTACCGTACCTCCCCTTAAGACACTAGCATTTCAGGGAATATCGAGATTTTTTAATGTCGAAGAACTGAATAAAAGCAAAATTCTTCGTTGAATTTTCATTAATTCTGCCTAGTGCTAACTGGTAATTTAGGCGATTCATTTACCTTGATTTAATTTTTTGTCATTTTAATTTTTTTCCCAGAAAAAAACTTGTTCCTCAAACGCTCATATCTCTGAAACTAATCAAAATTTTTTCAATTTAAAAACGTCAAATGGAAGCTACATTCTTCTCGCTTCGAATAAACGCAGGGCGTTGAATCTTGGTCTTTTTGGGTTTTTTCTCCATTAAAAACCCACGTTAAAAACTTCAAAACTTTAAGGCGAAACAGAAGATATTTATTGTAAATTTGTAAACTTGTATTTACAAATTTACTGTAATACATTAATTACAGTATTTATTGTAAATTTGTAAATTTGTATTGTAAAATTCAAAACTTTTGTCGGAACAGAAGATATTTATTGTAAATTTTTTCCTTTCGCACACTTTTTAGTGATGCCAAAACGCAACATTCCCGCGCTATTACGATACGATCCGTCAATATTGACCGTTTTTCACTCCGCCCTAACACACACACAGAATAGAAAAGTGAGACGAAAAAAGATTTTTACAGTATTATCATTTATTCGTTTTATCGCCTTCTTCGAGTTTTCGTTTTCTCCCATTATTTGATCGATACACCTAGATACAAAATAAATATAAATGTCAATAATAGATACGGATCTCCGAGCCGTTTGCGAATATTTGAAGTTTACGAGTAATCGACGTTTACGAGTACCCAACATTTTAGAGTACCTGATGACCAAATTCAGGTGCCGGATAGTGGCGGGTAATGCAAAAACGTAACCCGTCGGGTATCCGACCCGGCCCGAACATAGGGTACCCGAGTGAATCTAGTACCCGCACACCCCTACTTCTTGAGGACCCGTTTCTTGCAGTAGACATCGATTGGGATACTACTGTGTCCAAAAAATAAGGTGACATTGTATTTATTTCGAAAATTCTTTATTTATTTTTCCAAATCAATTTCATCCCCTTCAAAGTAATCCCCTCCCGATGCAATGCACTTATGCCAACGGATTTTCCAATCTTCGAAACACTGATTGTAGTCACTTTCCGGGATGGCCTTCAGTTCCGTCTTCGCTGCGGCTTGAATCTCCTCTATCGTATCAAAACGGTGTCCCCGGAGCGATCTTTTGAGCTTGCTGAACAGCCAGAAGTCGCACGGCGCCAGATCAGGTGAATACGGTGGTTGCGGAACGATATGGGTTGAGTTTTTGGCGAAATGATCACGAATTACGAGTGCAGTATGGGATGGTGCATTATCGTGGTGTAAAAACCAAGACATCGCAAAAAACGAAAAACTCACTTTTAGCAGCTCACAAAACGACGCGTATCTCAAACACTAATGAATATTTTGACATGTAAATTTGACATAGATGTCACTGACAGTACTACCAACCTAAAAAAAAAAATAATTCTCCAAATCCTTCGACGCGCGCAGTTTAAATTCAAATGTCACCTTATTTTTTGGACACAGTAGTACTTCGTATCTTCGAGGTTTGTACTTGGAGGAGGTTCAGTTCACTGGCAAATTCGACAGCGGTTCGTTGACTTTGGGGATTACCTTATTCGGGTTCTGAGGCTCCCTGAGGCCTGGACATTCTATTTTGCTCCTGTTGAGTTTTTTTTGGTCGATTACTCGCTGAGGTAGTACCCGTGTAAAAATTTGAGTCGGGAAAAAGTACTGCGCCTGATCCGCCTTCCCTAGATAATATCAGGCTCTGGTCGGGCCTTCCACCCTGGAATAGGTTCGCAATGTAACGGATCTAAGGCTAATCCCCATCCGCCGTTCCCTTTCTGAGGAACTGATCAGGAACGGGCCGGATAACAAGCGGTAAACGACCAGGAAAGTTGTAGGGAATACATCGGGGAATAACCAGGAAAAGACGAGGAAATTGAAAATGACGTTTCAGCGTCTTTGAATCCTTGAGAAGGTAAAATCGGGAGTGTATTCAATTTAGTATTTCGACAACATATTGTTTGTTGGTTATCTACTTGCTAAGATAGTCGGGGAAGTCCCCTAGTGGCGGACACCTAAGCTTTTCGGACAATAAAAAAAACTGCTTCGAGAAATGTAAATTTTTTCTGAAATAATTACGTCCACAAAGTTTAAAACCAAAGTAAATTAATAAAAATGCAACCTCTGCATAAATGAAATTAAAAACTTTATTCAAACTTTGGTACAAAAAATTGCCGTCACTGCAAGTGGCACCTAGTTACCGGACAGACTTAACTTCGAGCCCCCAGCGCCGGACATCTTCAGAACATTGTGTATCAATCGCATATGTAAGTTTTCGAACATCTAGGGATGTCTGCATATTATTCATAAACCTATCCACGGCAGCTGGCGCACTGCGTCCAAGCTTTTTCGTCGTCCTCCAGGCATCCTACGCAAGTCGTTTTTATATTCGATATTTGAGTTGACGGTTGCTTTTCACTCGCTTTAGCTCCACCTTTTCCTTTGGCCTCTACGCTTTTGTTTTTTTTTCATTCTTTTCTATCGCTTTTTTAAACTTCTTTGCAATTCCTTTCTGTTTGTCCTTGACGTTCTTTTTATTCTCTTTTTTTCGACAACAATTTTGCACAGTGATGTAGTCAGAATTTCACTTCTTTCGGTTTTTCTCTTCCTAGCAACTTATCGTTTTTTGCAGCATCTGACAATGGCGACAAATTATGGAGAATCTGCACAACACCAGGAGCAAAGCTAGTCCACGGTTTAATAACGATGTTTTGTCATGTAGAGTGCTTTTCGGAACGACGTAGCGCAGCGAAGCTTCTCTCAAACTCCGTTAGCAATTGGTACCTTGCATACGCGAAGCGCTTCGCTTATAGCCACCTGACGGAGTGTTGGCGAAATACATTCAGGTAATGTCTTCCCGGCCAGAACATTGATATTTTCCAACATGGCGACAAGGCGTTCAAGAACCACGACTGACCGCATTACTATTTTGCCTCATAAAATAAATTGGCTATTTATGCCCAAATAATTAGTTATTGTTATCCCGGTATTTATGATTAGCATTGTTATCCTCGTCGATTATCATTGATGAAATGGATGCTTTTAATGATGAACAGAATTACAACAGATGTATTGGTTCCATCCCAATCAATTATAAATATGTTTGATGAGGTGAAAAGCAAAGTAGCTTTTCTTTAGTTCTTAGACACAGGGTCCATTTTCCAGAACATGTCGATGTTCTGGCCGGGTAGACATTACGTGAAGACCTACTTGCTCGCAATGTACCCCGGCCAGAAGATTGTAATTTCCAAACGTAAAGGTCAAGCCGTAAAACAACGGCTTTGCGATCTTCCTGGTTTGTTCCATGGGAGGGCCCAGTCTGATAAATCAGACAAGGTAAGTGTGGTTAGGGCCGGACACAAAGTAGGGAATGCCCGGTCATATTTCTACACGGGTAGGAAACTCGCAGCTAGTCAGAGAAGAGTTTCCCCATGGAAATACTGGACGTGGAATACTGGCGTGCTCACATAAGGACTCAGCAGGGCTAAGAAATCAACGGTTTCGAATTCGCAGCGTTACTCTCTTGGTTCAGGATGAGTCCTATGCTTGTCCTGTGCTCTTACAAGGTGAGCCTGCCAATTGTCAAATTCAGATTCGATTCATACTGCGTGTAATAAAAGCTCATGGCCAGAGGTGTAATGTGGCAAAGCAGTAAGATGCGCTATTCGCCGTTGTCGAGAAAATCGGTATTGAAATATTCCGTTGCGTTCAAATACTTTCGACGTAAAGAACATTTCATAGAGCAAGCTCTTCGCTTCATAGTATGGTCAAATGGTGCATCAAAAAAGGCTTCGTGAAAATTTTGGGTAGAACGCAATTTTTTTTTCATTTCGTAGGGGATTCGGCCATGAGTGTGAAACTCAATTTCCGGGACGTTAAGGGTGTTAGAACGGCCGCCATCTTGAAATTAAGGGTGAATTCGTTTTTTTTTTCAATTTATCTCCGTAACCGTGAGACTGACAACATTTTTGTAGAGAGCTTTTTTGTAGTTGATACAATTCTCCATATCTTGTATTAATAACTTTTTGCGTTAATATTAATAATAAAGAAGTTACAACCAAAAAAAAATGAAAAATGAGAGGGTTAATATTAACGCAAAAAGTTATTGATAAAAGTTATAGAG
The DNA here is from genome assembly GCA_963210295.1 of Ophion ellenae. Taxonomy (NCBI): domain Eukaryota; kingdom Metazoa; phylum Arthropoda; class Insecta; order Hymenoptera; family Ichneumonidae; genus Ophion; species Ophion ellenae. Next base: position 17,645,449 of record OY723391.1, on the reverse strand, counting down.
AATTGTATCAACTACAAAAAAGCTCCTTACAAAATTTTTGTCGGCCTCACGGTTATGGAGATAAATTTAAAAAACCTGGCCCTTCAAAACGAATGAGATTTGAGAGTGATGATGATTGATCATTTCGAAGTAATCATTGAAGGACTTAACAATATTATTTAAAAAAAGAAACTACTGCTCGAAATAAAGTTATTAACAATTTGTTTTATATCGACGTAACCTACTCACCTTCCACTAGCTCTCTTCACAACGCTAAAAAATCAATAAAACCAAACCGAATAAAAAGATAGGTTAAATCGTTTATAACAAAATGCTCTATAAAAAGGTAAGAAGAATTTTTATTGTCAGATTTCAAATTGATTAATAATCTTGTCTCAAAGTTTTTTTTCTCCTAATTTTTCATCTTTTTTTGTTTGTAACTTTTTTATTATTAACATTAGCGCAAAAAGTTATGAGAAAAAGTTTTAGATAATTGTATCAACTACAAAAAAGCTTTTTACAATATTTTTGTCAGCCTCACGCTTACGTAGATAAATTTAAAAAACTAATCACACCCTTAATTTCAAGATGGCAGCCGTTCTCCCACCCTTAACGTCCCGGAAACTAAGTTTCACACTCATGGCCGAACCCTCCACGAAATGAAAAAAATAGCGTTCTACCCAACATTTTCAGCAAAATCATCATTTGACCGTACTATCATAAGCCCGTCGTTCCCGGTTTGAGTCTCGCTGCTAGCAACTTTTGTTTTTTTTTTCAAGTGTGTATACAGATAATTTCCGGCAATCGGTTTCAGCAATTATGCATATGATAAGTTTTTTAAATGCCGTTTGTTGTGGATAAAACGACGCTTTCGAACTCCATTATGTTCGCAAACAAAGCTATATTTCAAAAATAGAAATACTTGCTGCGGCAGGTATGAAATACAAATGTAGTTACTCGACCGCTACGGTTGAAGGAGAAATGTTCCTCCCCGCACAAGGGGACGGGAGGGTCGAAACGAGACACCGTATACCAGCGTAGTTGCCTGACGGACGATAGAACAATAAAAAAAAATGTAAATCAGGTTCATTTCCCAACAGATAATTTGAAAAACAATTGTTCTTGTAAAAACCCATCGTTTATCAGATGTGCTAGATGTCGTGCCGTTTTTTGCTTCCCATGTTTTTATGATAACTATCACTCTGACTCGTGCGACACTCCGGCTACTTCATCTCACTAATCGTAAATTATCTGCAAGTATATATGGAACTTTTCAATAAATTGTACTCACTTGAATGTTATTTGTGATATTGTTTTTTATTTTTAGTGTTATTTGCATGAAACAACAATCAAATATAACTTTGTTTACGAACAACATAATGAAGTTCGAAATCGTCGGTTTTTCCACAACAAACGGCATTCAAAAAACTTATTATATGCATAATTGTTGAAACTGATTGTCGGGAATTATTTGTATACACATTTGAGTTTAAAAAAAGTAACCAGCAGCGAGATCCGAACCGAGGGCGACGAGATTATGAAGCAGTGACCGTGCTCGCTGCGCCACGCGCTCTTTGAAATTTTCTTTGCGTAGAAAGTATGTGAACGCAACGGAATATTTCAATGTCGATTTTCTCGACAACGGCGAAGAAGCGCATCATACTGCTTTGCTACATAACACCTCTGGCCATGAGCTTTTATTACACGCAGTATAAATCGAATCTGAATTTGAAAATCGACAGCCTCCCATTGTTAGATGAATGGCTGCTGTTAAGGCGTTTTTTCGTATGTAAAAGTGATTCACTCATAAAATTAATTACACATCTATTTAGTATGAATATCAACCTGTTCGACACGATATACATTTTTTATTTCGGATATATAAAATGTCCGACTACTAATATTTTCTTTTGTTATCTTTTTTTAGGCGCTCCGCGGTGTGACATTTAGCATCCACAATTTTTTACCCAGAACAAAAAACAAAAATTCTCGTCAATCTTCATTAGAATACCTAGACAAGTACGTACGGAATTTACAAAATATTTATTCAAAAGTTGTAGGTATTTGAACTTAAGAAATTAATTTTCAGTGAAACATTTCGTTATAACCACTCACAAAGTGGAAAGTTTTCGATTAATCAGAAATTCCGTACGTACTTCTCTGCGAAATGCAATTAGGAACATAACTTTTAAATTTGAAGTAAATCGAGTGAAAATTGGTGAAGTTATTTGTCACACCAATTGGAAAAAAGCTGTTTCGCGAAGTTTCGAATAGTCGGCCATTTTGTACATCGAAAAAAATTCTAACAGCTTGATATTTATACTAAATAGATGTGCAATTCATTTTATGAGTGACTCACTTTTTCATACGAAAAAAATTGTTGAATTCGCACATGATGCCCGTTACTGTGGCCTAACGCCTTAACTCCAGAATTCACATTGAAACATTCGCCAATCGCCATTTTCTCCACTATCATTTTAATCCCCGAAATCTCCGAAACACGTCACGCTTTTTGTGCCTATTCGCTCCGTGCGCTACTAGAGCGTGGATACCGGTTTTCGATGATATCGAAAAACCGGAATATCGGACCAAAAATCCGATATCGAAAAATCGACATTGGACTCGAATAATACCGATATTTTTATGTAAGAGTTGAAAACATTGAAATATCATTATAATAGTTATTATTTCCATTCAAGTTACCTACTTTTACTTATTTTTTACGACGTTTAACAGCCTCAAAATATTATTACCTACATTAAGGCTGGAGCCTGAATTAGAAGGTCCAAAAAAGTGTTTTTTTCGGGATTTTTTTCAGAAGAGAAAGACACAAGCGAGCCCAGTAAACATTGAGGTATCTTTTCATGTATATTTGAAATATATTATTTAAAAAATCAACATGAAACAATAAATGACTGCAGATTCATCAGCCTATTCCATGTAGTGTCTTGCCACTGCAGTTCCCAATCGGCGGGAAAGATGCAGCTCGTATTCCTTGACTGAACCGAATGGAGCAATACAATTTTCAATTGTCGTATATTTTTCTTCGGGGTGAATTAAGTAAAGGCTGAAAAAAATCGTGGAGTTATAAATTTTTTCAGGTTTGAAAACAGGATGTGTTAGAAAAAACACTTTAACGTGCTATAAAAATTATTTACAAAGACTTTTTCAACGACTTTTTTAAATCGCTTAGAAGAGTTAATTCGCTTAGAAGAGAAAATCAAAGTTTATTTCCTTCATACTGAAGAAAATAAACTTTGGTTTCATTCAATAGGTCGTTTAGTTTTTTTTTGCTATCACGCCCGCGAATATGGAAAAATCGTGAAAATGAAAATGCAGAAAATGCGCTTCAAAGTTTTCAATAGGAGGAAATATCAATATCAACTATCAATCGCTTCTCTGCTTTTGGCCTTGTATCTTCGAAAATATTTATAAATGGCCTCTATAACATTGTAAATATATTCTTGGATAGTTTATCGATTTGAGAAATTAAAGAGTTATTCATATAGCAAAAAAGAACGATTTTTCCGACCTTCTAATTCAGGCTCCGGCCTCAAATTTTTCCGAAGTGTCAACTTATTTATCCACGAGTGTGGAATCAAAGAGGGCCTTTTCTTCCGCAGCTTACACCTGCAATAAGGTAAGGTCGTCTCTGAAAGACGAAATCTCAGATGCGCCCTGTTTTTTGCGGTCATTGTTTCATTAATCTCAATCTCGTTAATTAAATGGATCATGCTTGGTCTCTGGTGGCCTGCCTGCCACGAACTATGCCATTTGTTTGCATTCTGTTACCTACTACTACGCTGACTTGCATGAAACTTCCTAATTTTAATTTTGCTTGCTTACTACTTTTTTTATTTGCATAAAAGTTCCTGTTTTTTGTGCGTTTGTTTCCTTTACGTTGGATTGGATATGTTTAAGTACATAACACAGTATGTTTAGAATCGTATAATCAATGAAGTTCTCAATAAAAGACGGTGATTTCTGATAAATACTGTGGTTTGAGCTAAACACTATTATTTATGCAACTTCCATCTTCACTTTCAAGCTTCTAAAGTTTTTAGCCAAGGTTTTCCATAAATATCGGAAAATATCGAAATACCGGTATTACGGTGTACCGATATTACAATTTATTGATATCGATATAATACCGGCCGCGTGGTGTTCGTATTTTTGTCCGCTCTGTCAAAGGCTCCGTGATTGTGGCTATAATATTGTGATAAATTGTAAAAATTAAAATCGCGCCTCAATTGCATTCATTTTGTTTGCACTGAATCAATTTGTCAGGCCAAAGACGGCGAGAATCGTTTTCTTTCAGTAAAGTGAAAAAAAGTAAGTGAAATTTCGTTAAAACGTATATTTCCGTTTAATTGTAATTTTGTTATAAGACGAGAAAAATGAAGCTATATAAATGGTTTTATCAAAATTTAACAAACCATTATTGTTTCTGCGCCACTGATAATAAATCTTTTGTTTTCGGACCGAAATGAACATAATTTCAAAGACCGGCTTCAAAAGTACAACTCACACTATTTCTAACCTCAAACTCAATCCAAGGGAAAACTGTTGAGGATAAAACATGACCCAATTTCAATTATTCAAGCTCATGTCATAAGCCAAACTATATTTCCTTGACGAAAAAAAGTTATTTTTTTGTTCCAACTGCAGCCATCCATTGGTTGTGTTGATCTAACTTACAATTTGCCATTACTATTTGCATTTACTATTTTTTCCGGTATATTTGCAATTTATTACACAGCAACTGTCATGGACCATTTTGGATAAAATAATATTTTTAATTAGGTTGCTCAGATCTCGTACTAGGCTCATACAAATTTGGCGGACAAATAGCCGAGCTTATTTCAATTTTTGTCCACGGCGAGCGCTGCGTTCGATTTCTTTATCCCCACCCTATGCTCTGCACGCAGCGAATATTCATCTAATCGCGGAATACGAATAAAAATGAACAAGATCACGCTCAAGAGGCCTATTCCATAAGAAACCACGCTCAATTTGTCGACATTGATTTTATTTACATAGCCTGAATAGCCGGTAACCTTGCGCAAATTTTTAAACATACAAGGCAGCGCGCATTACTTGCAGGTTATGAAAAAGCTTCAACAGCAATCTAATAGGGAAGAAGCACCATATATCGGATAGTGGACTATCTCGAGTTTTCCTATAGCGACATCTGTTTTTTATTTTATACACTGATAACTAGTCGTGAGATGTCGCCACTGCGAAATCTTTGGTTGCCTAGCTATAAAAATGGCACAGCAGTAAACTGATGTTACTTTTCGCCGATGTGAAAAAATATTTTTACCGTTAAAGAGTAATGTTTTCATCGAGGTAAGTCCAAAGGGTTTATGTATTTGTTATTTTTCATGATCTATAGCATTTATTTTACTTACTAAATGTATTATGTTCGCAAAAATAGCAATATGTACAAAAATATTACGGTTCATATTCGGCCATGTCAAATCTTAAGGCGGTCCTCTAGTTTCTCGGGTCGAAAAAATCCATTTTTTTTCCATAAATCACATCTACAACATGTGTAGAAAATGTGTGCCAAAGGATTTTTCGATATTCGAAGTGGTTCACAAGTTACGGCCCTGGAACGGAGCAGGTATACGGAGCAGGTATACTTTCAAACGCGTTTTTCTCGAAACACCATTTTTTGAAACGGTGACCACGATATTTCAGAAACTACTGCACCGATCTTGTTCAAATTTATACAGCATCTTTAATATGTTATAAACCAGCGATTGAACTAGGATTATCATGATTGCTTCCATAGTTTTTTTTGTACGAGCGAAAAACTTAAGAAAAAATGAGTAAAAAATAGAATGTAATTTTCAAAAGTGTATAAAATAGTCAATTTTTGTAATTTAGAATGCACTCTAGTTCAATCGCTAGTCATAAATATGAAGATTAAAATGCCGTTTGGTTTTTTGATTTCAGATAAGCAGAACAGCCGCAATCTTGGTCACCGTCAAGCACCTCTTTTACTTGATGTCTTCCTGTCGGCAACTATAACTTTTATTCTATTATATATTTTGACTTCAAAAAATTTGTAAAGCTTATTTAAATGTTAATAAAGATTATGCAAAAACAATGAGATTGAATATTTCGATGCTTTGCCCGTAAAAAATTATTGAAAAAGCCGTAAAAAAACAGCCGGGAAACTAGAGGACCGCCTTAATATCGGATACTTCACCGAGCCTAATATTCGATATCCGTTTGTGCCAAAATCTTCCTACCAAATCAATATTAACTTATAAAGACTTATTGTTTAATAATAATAACAAAGTTAGAACAATAAACTTTTGCTTTATTTTATATAAAAATAGTCCCCTACTATCAGATGTAAGAAAAATGGAGTTTGGGCCCTTATATCGGATATCCGAGCATAGGCTACCTTTTCGAAAACCATCATTTCTGTCATTTTTTGCAAAACACATATAACTCAAAATATAGCGCCAACAGCGTGTACCATGAGGAAGAAACCAATAAAAAAAAATTATAACTCAAAATATTCAAATGTAATGTGTAAAATTCTTATTAGCATCTTGTTGTATAAGACACGAAGATCATAAAATCGTAAAATTTGAAGGTCTTAGCAATTGTTTACGTTTTTTTCATTTCCAGAGAAAAGTATCCGAAATAAGGTGCCTCTTCCCTAATCAAGTGCGGACAACTTTAATGATATATTCCAACGATGTCCTTTTTCGGCTGAGTAATTTCGTGACTTTCACGGCAACCCCACCTCGTCACTTTTCTATTTTCAGATGCGTTACTACAGGGAACTCGGTAAAACTGTCTCCTGCTCAATAGTCGGCTGGCAATCCGTTGCAGGGTTAAACGTTCGCCTATCCAAGTATTGGCCTAGGCCAACACTGCTTGACATGGGAGTAAACTTGGGAGTGTTATTCCTTGCACCGATTGCGACTACCGAGAGAGAGAGAGAGGGGGAGAGAGAGAGAGAGAGAGAGAGAGAAAGAGAGAGAGAGAGACGCCACCCACGTACCCTCAACGACCATCACACGATAGGATCTGGTGTGTACGCACTTCAAGGTGCGAGGTGACTTTCGTAGGTCTCTCTGTTGAAGCGAAATAGAGTGTTACCGAGGGAGCAGGGTGAGGGGAAATAGGCATATAATTTATATCGTTCGACGCGCCCACGGCATCCACCATCGTGGGGCCATTTATGGCTCGTGACGTGACGTCATAGCGATTTTACTTTGTATTGCCCATTGTTGTGTGTGTACTTCTGTGTAGGCGCCTCTTTCTCTCTCTCTCTCTCTCTCTCTCTCTCTCTCTCTCTCTCTCTCTCTCTCTCTCTCTCTCTCTGTCTTTCTCTTTCACGTACATCGTTTACGGCACCGAAGGTAATGCACGTGGGAGATATATATCTCAACTTTTCGTGTCAGCCACACCGACGAGCAAGCACGAGAGACACAGATCAACCTCGACGTATCAATGTCCCGAAGAGATCGTTGAATGTTTCGAATCTTCCATGGAAATCAATAACCTTTCGATTATCCGAGACCACTCGCGTGTGTGACTCCTTTTAGTTTGTGGGGAGATTAAGAAATTGTTTGCTCCAGTCGCAAGCTTTTTTGTTATGAACATTTGCAATTTTTTTTTTATCTACGCACTTTCTTAGATATTCGCTTATAGAATTCTTACCCACTAACTCTCTCTCTCTCTCTCTCTCTCTCTCTCTCTCTCACTCTCTCTCTCTCTCTCTCTCTCACCACCTCCTACATCCCTGTAAACAATTATCTGTGATGACAACTTTAGACGACACAAAAATTACCCACCACCCATAATTATTCGTAAGGTTGTGTGTTTTTTCGTTTATTTAGTCTTTAAATCATGCATCTTCTTGTTTGTGATCGTTTGTTGTTTCATCTTGTTTGTCCTTTTTATTCTTATGCCCTACCCGACCCAAACTCATATACATAAGTTTGAACAAAATCGAAGGCGGACACCAAAGTAATGTTCCCTGTAAGCTGTGTTTCTGTCAAAAATTCATGGCAATTTATTCGGTAGTTCTCGAGCTAGAAATGCGCAAGCGACCAGACAAACAATTTTTTTTGTAAATATTTACAAAAGCCTGGATTTACAAAATTTGGAGCCTTAATCGGCTCCAAAATTTTCTTCACGTGATCGGGGCTATTCTGCAGTATGAAAATATGTTTTTTGTGATGGGGGAGGGGTATTTTATTAAGAAAAAAAATAGATTTCCGGAAAATATTCGATTTTTGAAATACATTTTCTGTATGCTTACTCTAATTTGTTTGGGTTTGTTGGGGTCAGACCCATGTCATTTGACCCACTTGGTGTCACCAAACCCGTTTTCTCCATACCTGTAAAAAGGTAAAAAAGGGTTTGGGGGTTGAAATTGTCTTCCCCCGACTTAAATATTATAAACAAAGTGCCCTGAAATACACCGACTCGGTACAAAATTTCTAAACCCCGTTTCTAGCTGGAGCCCCACTTGTAAATATTTACCATTTTTTTTTCTTTAAAATACGCTTTAATCGTTTCCGTTAATATAAATGATTTATAAAGAAATACTGTGAAAATAACACATGAAGCACCAGTGGCGTAGCGTGGATTTTTGCCGCCCGGGGCTAACCCTAAATTTGGCGCCCCCCCGCCCTATTTTCGCTACTAACAAGGAAACGTTGCGAGGTCGATGTCTCCGATTTCGATGAAATTTGGCATGCTTGTAGAATGGGTAAAAATAGGCGACACGTATTTTTTTATATCGGCGGAACCTGATTTTTAAGGGTTGAAAAGCACCCTCGAAAGTTGGAGGGTTTTTAGTTTTTCGTCGATAACGTTTTAACGGTACGAGATATGAAAAATCTTCAAATTGCAACAATGTTTATTTTTTTGTGTACTATACATTGGAGCTGAGAACGATACAGAAAGCACCAAATTTCACATTGTTTATTGCAAAAATGCAATTTTTTCAAACGTATCTCCGAAAATTTTCAATCGATTGGGATGTACATTTGCATACATGTAGGGAATGGAAAAGTGCGGATACGAATTTTTTCTTTATCCGATATCTCACAATTAAGGGGTTGAAACTGCCCGTCGATTTTTTTGCCGAGAGCATCGTATAATCAGCTAGCCTTTTGGCATTTCGGTCTAAATTCATGTCAATATATGTTCGTGTTATGGGGCAATTGCATATTTGTAACATTCCAGCCCCCCGCCCCCCAACAGTCCCTTCTCGAAAGACAAACGTTCAAAGTTCTTACCGTGCGGCAAGGACGAAAATTTGTGGAAATAAAAACGGGTTGCAAAGAAAGTACAATCAGTCAAAATAGTCGATACACATTTTCTCAAATTTAACCCACCCTTAAAAACTTCGTTCTTTCTATAGCTCGTGAACGAGCCGAAATAAAAATAAAGTTCGAAAGGAAAACATGTTGTATTCTACGACTACTAGACGTTCATGATGATAATGATGAGTACAGCAATGAATGGCGTGTTGTTTATTGCAATAATTCGTGAATTACTTGTGAAAGAACACTTTTCAGTTTTCCACTAATATGGGCAGAGGCAAGGATCGCAATCACGGACTGATTTCGTTCTCCGGGAAGCAACTGGATTACAATTGTATATTTACGAAGTAATTCTCCCCCGCCACGTACTGCCATTGAAGATTACAACACAATCGGAAAAGTGTTCTCACGCTTACTCATTTAGGAAACGTTTTAACTCTATGTTTTTTATGGATTATACTTATTACAATAATGATAGTCATGATAAAAGTGTTTGAAACAAAGAGATGTCTTACACCACGCACAAGTGATAATAGCTGCTTCGCCGCATATATCGCATGTCGGTGCATTTTGTGAAAAGCAAAGTTCTACCGGAATCACCGAACAGGAAATACAGTTCAGTAAGGATCTAGAAAACATGATCATTGAAGCGATGGACCAACCTATGAAAATGGAAGTCGAAACTGGTTTGGATTTTCTGTCACCAAAAGACATTCATGAAGCAGCCGCAATAGAAGATGACAGTGAAGGAGATTGGCACGGACAACGATACCTAGATCCAAAAAATGATGAAAATGTATGAACCCAAGATATAGAAGAATTGAGTTACGAAAACAAGACAAGAGCTGTAGATTCCTGCAGATCCGGGGCAAATGGGAATAGAAAGTTATCATCTGTTCAAACGTAATTCAAAAAGGTGCAATCAGAGCCGCAGTTGCGCCGGCAGGCCCATAGTATAAATAAGGGTGGCACCTACAAAGAAAAGTTAACAAAGATAGCTCACTACACGTTAAACAATTTTGATGATGCTTTGGACAAAAGGCTGCCTGTCCATGATATAGATCTTCGACGATGGGCCTTACGTGCACGAGAAATTGTAGAAATACCAGCCGTAAATTTCCAAGCATCCGCTATTTGGCTAAGGACATTCAAAAACCAACGTGGAATTGTGTCACGGACGATTACTAAATATGTAACAAAACAACAATTATTAAACGCTGATACACTTCAAAACAAAGTTATCGAATTTATAGAAATGCCGAAAGTCAACATAGCCAACATTGGGGCTGAAAACACATTTAATTCTGTTCAGAGTGGATTCAATTTAGAGCTACGTACAGGTCGCACATTGGCAAAAGAAGGGCAGAAATCCGTTGAGACAGTCGTGCAATCGAAAACATCAACAACACACAGTTATACTATACAGCCTTTGGTTTCTGCGAGTGGCAAGCTTTTGGCACCTATGTTGATCGTTTTAAACGAATCTACTGGCAAATTTAGTCCTCAAGTGGAACAAACTATGTTCAGAGCCGAAAATATATTTCTATTGGCTTCGAAATCTGGAAAATTGACGACTAATCATTTCAAGCGATGGTTCCAAGAAGTATATATTCCCAATACGGGTCCAAAATCGGTGATACTTCTGGATTCTTGGAGCGGTCAATGTCCAACTGCATTTAAAGAAGTGGATATGCAAGGGAAAGGTATTAAAGTTTTAACCATTCCAGCAGGTAAATATATTGCACTAGTTTCATTAGCTCTGTACACAATTAGTCCATACGTCAAACACTTTTCTGACGCAGTAATATTATATAATTACGACGTCAATCTGCATTTGAGTGACAATATTGTTAAATTATAATCTCTTACACACAACCAGTTTTCTTCTCCACGGTTTACAAACCTTTTCAAATATGCGTGGTAAAAAAGCGGGTACGAAGAAGAAAGACCACCAAACTTCGAAAATCCGGTAGAATTTTGCTTTTCACAAAATGTACCGACATGCGATATATGCGGCGAAGCAGCTATTATCACTTGTGCGTGGGGTAAGAAATCTCTTTGTTTCAACCACTTTTATCATGACTATTATTATTGTAATAAGTATAATCCATAAAAAACATAGAGTTGAAACGTTTCCTAAATGAGTAAGCGTGAGAACACTTTTCCGATTGTGTTGTAATCTTCAAAGGCAGTACGGGGTGGGGGATAATTTCTTCGTAAATATACAATTGTAATCCAGTTGCTTCCCGAAGCACGAAGTCAGTTAGCTAGAATGTTACAAATCGGGAGCGAGATATCGGAAACAGATAAAATCAGTATCCGCACTTTTCCATTCCCTACATGTATGCAAATTTACATCCCAATCGATTAAAAATTCTCGGAGATACGGTTGAAAAAATTGCATTTTTGCAATAAAAAATGTAAAATTTGTTGCTATCTGCATCGTTCTCATCTCCAATGTATGTACACAAAAAAATAAACATTGTTGCAATTTGAAGTTTTTTTCATATCTCGTACCGTTAAAACGTTATCGACGAAAAACTAAAAACACCCCAATTTTCGAGGGTGCTTTACAACCCTTAAAAATCGGGTTCCGCCGATATAAAAAAATACGTGTCGCCTATTTTTACCCATTCTACAAGCATGCCAAATTTCATCGAAATCGGAGACATCGACCCCGCAACGTTTCCTTAAGTGCCGCTCGCCGCCGCGCCCCACATCGGCGCCGCCCGGGGCCATGACCCCCCCCCCCCCCCCCCCCCCCACGCTACGCCACTGTGAAGCACCTCGTACAGCTTTATTTTTTATATACATCTATATGCCCCGCCTGTAATTTTTTTTGATATCTCAATATATGGGTGATTCTCCTGAAATTATCACTTCGCAATATAACGAAATGTGATAAACAAAATACCTTTTCATTTCAAAATTGCAATTGGCTTCAGTGCTGATCGATATAATATATTTCCGTATCGATAACACTGATGTTTCAGTTTTGAGAGATTTTTCGTAGTATTAATATTCGCAGTAGTGTTTTTCGAGATAAATCAGGTGTAAGATAAAAATGGGACATCCGGTATACAGAGTGGACCATTTAACGTGACCACCGCAAAAATATCTCCGTTGCCTTTAGAGTGACGAAAAAAATATCATAAGGTAATTTGATCGATTTCGAAAGGCTGATACAGTGGTGAAAAATTCCTTTTTGTCAAGGTTTTGGTGTTCTCAAGGTCATCAATGGTTTTTCAAATGGGAACATGTTTTATTTTATTAAGACGTTGTAGCTGATATTCAGACGAATCCAACAACCTATGATATCATAACCTTGAAATCATTGTTCACCGAAATACACGTGTAAAAATGGGAAATCATGATGGTATTGACAATAAGAATATCCGAATAATGTAATTGAATTTTTTGTGCAGAAAATTTATTGTAACAAATATTCGAAGTAATGGCCATTAACGGAGACTTTGTCTTTGGAGTGCCATATTTCAGGTGTTTACATTTTATTTTTTTTAAAGGAAACGAGTAAAGCTTTTTGAGGGCGGTTTTTTTCTTGCTTTTATTCATGATATACAGGACGTTAAAAAAATAAAAAAATAAAAAAACCAAAATGGCGGCCGTTGCGGCTCCGCGAAAACAGGTCCTCAAATCGTGGGAGGTAAACGGCTGACATCACTGCCCCCTCTTTGTTGATCTGAAACACAAATTCAAAGCATATTATCAATCTGTGACCCTTTGGTCATGGAATGACGGATGGGTTTTTCGTTTAGTACAAATTTCGGAAAATAGCGGCAATTTAAAAAAAATCGAATTTTCGCGTTTTTTTTCGCATAAAAAGATAAATAATAAATTCAAAAATGTATCTATCGAAAAAACGATCCGTCATTCCGTGAAGACATATTTTCTGAGTATGCTTTCCAAATTTCAGGTCGATATGTTAACTACAGCGGTCATGAGAATGTCAGCCATTTTTAAAAACGTATTTTCGAGAAAAACGCGTTTAAAGTTTTGTAAGGTGTTTACACAAATGTGTTTATAATTACCGCTAATCGGCAATGCCTGGCCCATAAAGGCATCCCTCCTCTTCCCCTAGCTGCTCATGTTGAGCCGCTAACATCTCCCGCTGATTTCAAGGACAAAGTCTCCCTTAACCTTAACACATTTTTGACGACGTCGGATGAATGATTCTCTTGACCTTCGAATAGTTTCTGGTGTGATAGCGGCGCAGGTTATCCAACGGATACAATAATGTCAATAGTCTGAGATGTTTCTGATGTTTGTAAATACTGGCATTGTATCGTAGTACAATTGTAGTAGAGTGAAGAGTGTTTACCATCTACCAATATTCGAATCAGTAGACAAGTGTATCCATCCAAAGTAACATGTAATAACCGTATCGAAAATGGTATTCTATAGTCAAGCAGAGAAAGTGGAAATGATCCTGATTTATGGTAAGACTGGCAGAAGCTCTGCGCAAGCGCAGGAACTTTATGCACAACGTTATCCTGACAGAAATCATCATTTTTTCGACGACGTTTTGTTAACTGACGAATCAACTTTTACTAACCATGGACAGTTGAATACGCATAACATGCACTATTGCTCAATCGAAAACCCGAAGTGGCTCCGGCTAATTGTGCACCAGCGTCCTTGGAGTATTAATGTGTGGTGTGGCATAATTGAGGACCGGAGTATTGGACCATTTTTCATAGACGGAAATACGTCGATTTTTTTAACACTTTGGGGGAATTGCTACAAGATGTCCCGTTAGCGATGCTGAATGTGGTATCAACATGATGGATGGCCAGCTCATTGGGCAGTTATAGCTCGCGAAGTGTTAAACCGAAAATTTCCCGGACGGTGGATTGGAGTTGGTAATCAGTTACCAACAGATTACACTTGGTAATCACTTGGCCTGTTCGTTCGCCGGATTAAATGCCCCTTGATTTCTTCCTATGGGGAGCTATAAAGGATCGTGTTTACCATGATGTTCCGACGACACCGGCGTACATGCGAGAACGAATTACAAGAGCCTGCGCCGCTATCACACCAGAAACAAATCGAAGGTCAAGAGGCCATCACTTCGAACATTTGTTTCAATCAATTTTCTGCACAAAAAATTCAATTACTTTATTCGGATATTCTTATTGCTAATAACATCACGATTTCTCGTTTTTACCCGTGTATTTTGGTGAAAAATCATTTCACGGTGGATTCGTCTGAATATCAGCTACAACGTATTAAGGCCTTAGGCCACAGTAACGGGTATACAATCATGTGCGAATTTAACAATTTTTTTTCGTATGAAAAAGTGATTCACTCATAAAATTAATTACACATCTGCTTAGTATGAATATGAAGCTGTTAGAATATTTTTTTCTTCGATGTACAAAATGGCCGACTACTCGAAACTTCTCGAAACAGCTTTTTTCCAATTGTCGTGACAAATAACTTCAACAATTTTCACTCGATTTACTTCAAATTTTGAAAGTTATGTTCCTAATTGCATTTCGCAGACAAGTACGTACGAAATTTTTCATTTTACGAGCAGTTATAACGAAATTTTTCACTGAAAATTCATTTCTTACGTTCAAATACCTACAACTTTTGAATAAAACAATATTTTTTTAATTCCGTACGTACTTCTCTAGGTATTCTAATGTAGATTGACGAGAATTTTTGTTTTTTGTTCTAAATAAAAAATTGTAGATGCTAAATGTCACGCCGCGGAGCACCTAAAAAAAAGATCACAAAAGACAATATTAGTAGTCGGCCATTTGGTACATCAATGAAAAAAATTCTAACAGCTTGATATTCACACTAAATAGATGTGTAATTAATCTTATGAGTGAATCACTTTTTCATACGAAAAAAAATTGTTCAATTCGCACATGTTTTTATACCCGTTACTGTGGCCTAAGGCCTTGATAAAAAAGAACATGTTCCCATTTGGAAAAACCATTGATGACATTGAGAACGCAAAAACTACGACCTTGACAAAAATGAATTTTTCACTACTATATTCCCTTCGAAATCAATAAAATTACCTCCTGACATTTTTTCGTCACCCTAAAGGCAACGGAGATATTTGGGGTGGTCACGTCAAATGGTCCACCCTGTATATATATGGAAACGAAGCGAAGCAAGGCAAAACATTGTAAAAACGGTACACAGAGAAATCGATTTTAATTCCTATCCTAGAAATCACAAAGTGCCATTATCGCTCACCTGCAATTAAGAAATCTCGAGTGTATTTCCCTGTTGATGAATCGTGATTGTAGTGCTCCTTGTAATGCGGTTCTTATTCTCAACAACCAGGTACATTAGTTCTCAGGTATATACATATCAGCTGAGAAGAGATTCCCGTCGGCAGTTCTATTTCACAGGTAGTATAATTCTTTCTCATTTCCGGGTTTCACGAGAATACGCCAAATTGCCAGGCTTCCAGTCAGAAGAGCCGTCGAGGTTGCACGATGAGCTGCTTCTTTTTATTTTCGCCCCCGGAAATTAGTCGATGCTGATTGACATACAGGCGCGTTTAAAAAAGAACAATATCAGTCGATCGTCTTACGATTGTTACGATGATTTAAAAAATGTTATCTTCGGAAATCGTCGGAATTTTGATGAACCTTTGTGTAGCGTAGGGATTGAATAATTGCAGATTGGTTGTGACTGTGATATTGTTTAGTTTTATTCGTATTTCGTTATAAAATGAATATAGAAACAAAAAGCGTAATGTGATTCGAAGATTTCGAGAACTAAAACGATAGTGGGAAAAATAGCGGTTGACGAATGGTTCAATGTGACTGCCGGCGTTAAGAGGTTGGGTTAGTGTGTCGACTCGAAAATCAGGGTTATTGAAAAAAGTAATTTTAAACTAACAAGCGAGATGATTGAAAAATCTTTTGGATATTTATTTGTATGTGCGTTAACAAAGTTGTGCACCAAATTCCATGAAAATATATTAATAATAAATGAATTTTATACAAGCTCGTGAAGGACGTTTAAACGTGCGAGGCTCAACGGTGTACTTGATTTTGGCCACCCGGTTGATCTGAAACAAAAAACAAAACATTTTTTTCTTAAAATAAATCATATTGGCTAAGCCTTGACCGTGCTTTTTTTGTTACCGTGTTCAATTCCTAAAAACAAAAATTTGATATTTTTTTCGATTTTTTCGAGGAAAAAATGACGTTATTGTTAATAACTGATGAAAAAAATGTTAAGAAGAAAAACGTCGGCCAAGACTAAACTACTGCTACACTGGATAAGTGTACCAAATTTCAAGTCAATCCGATCATTGGATGTCGAGAAATCGTGTACACCGTTTTGAAGAACATTGTTTGGAATAGACGAGGTTCAAGTTTTACTAGCAGTTTTATCCCAATCATAAATTTACCTTCAATCTGCGACTCTTGCACCTTATGCTGGACCTCTCTCTTCAATTTGAGTTCCCTCTTTAATTTGAGTTCCCTCAAGCGACGAACGATTTTTTTGAAATGTTCACAGTGGGCCAAACCTTCTAACGGTATCGATTTGTCCGCGGGCATAGGACTCACCCTGAACCAAAACAATAACGAATTCATAGAATTCCGGACCACTCATTTATCAGCCGTGCTAAATGAGCGACAGGCCGAAAATACAGTGAAATCCTCGAAATTAGCTGCGTTTGAAAATATCTCACAGGTTGTGTTTACGTGTCAAGTGTTTCTCCCGGTCAATCAACGTAAGTTAAAATTGACCCTGTCTCAATATTTCACAAATTGTGCATGAAATCAAGTGATTTCATGCACATGTCAAATTATACTTAATCATACATAGGGGAAAAGTGGTGTACGCGTTGATCCCATGAGGTAGGGTGATCATTTTCAATAGCGACGAAACTATTAAGGTAGTTCCGTAGTTTTGGTCAAGTCTTAGGAATTGGCTGAAATCGAAGTATGGTGTAGATATGACCTTCATGGATTGATGCCTAAAAATTCAATTCGATTCACCGTTTAGTTCATGAGATAATTGCAATTGAATATGGGTATTTTTGTACGCGATCCTTATACCTAACACGTGAACCGATAGTGGTTTGCTCGCATTTCTCGATATAGGTTCTAAACGGATCTTATGATTTCAAAATAAAAACACGTGTACGCAGTACTATTGCGGCATTGATTTAAAAAAAACGGTCATAGTTTGTCACGCCCTTCGACCGGGAATTTTTGTTGCTGATCGTTGAGGTTATGGTTATTCTCGTTGCGTTTAGCCGCTTTTGCTTGACACATAGCTGCCACAGCTTTCAGTCTTTCAGCAAGCGCCTTTTTTCTTATAAACGTTCCTTTGTATCGAATTTGGGTTGACATTTTTACGCTTTTTAAAATTTATATAAAATATTTCGCGAAATACGGATCCAAGGAGACTATAGGGAAGGAGTCCAATCTCCGTCTTCTGGCGCGTCCGTAAAAGTGGGACAAAATTGGGTTCCGCATAAGCGGCGCTGGGGAAGTTAGTCATTGTGTGCTATATATACATGTGTTTGCGCACGCGTTGTTATCAGCTGTCTGTGCTGTTTTTAGCGGTCACATGGCTGAACATTTTAGCTTTCTTAACCTTAATTCGTTTCATAAATAAATTTCGTGTAGCTGTAGTAGTGCCTTAAGATGTTTCTACGTTCAAGTCGTAGCGCAATAACCCACCTAATCATGAAAAAAACCCTGACAAATGCCATAACAATTTATATCCGACGTGAATATACATTCCATTCAAATGTGGTCAGGTGGCCGAGATTATAGTGTGTAAAATATGTAGAAAATGTCATCGACTGGGACATGCGAGTGTAAATTGCAACCTCACATACCACTGCGTCAAGTGTAGTGCTTCAGACGAAAACGGAAAACGCACGTTGAATAACTCATCAGATAAACAGCTCAACCGCTGTGCAAATTGCAATAACCTAGGTCACCCAGTGATCATAAGTGATGCCTATACTACAAGGTCATATACAAATGCTAATAAAGTGACAGAGATTGGACAACAACTCGTTGAAAGAATTAAAGCAATACACCCGAAAGTCACGTCGGAAATATCCTACGCGTAAGGTATGGCACCATCCACAGCGACAGTAGCAAGACAGAGATTCGCTACACAGTAGCGAGCATCATCCGCAGCATCACAAGACTCGCGCGTGTTCTCGTTGTGCAAATTGCAATAACTCAAATCATCCAGTGAACTATAAGTGATGCCTATACTACAAGTTCATATAGAACCGTTGATAAAGTGACAATCATTAGACATTAGACAACTGATCGAAAGAATTGAAGCGATACACCCGAAAGTCACATCGGAAATATCCTTTGCATAAGCTATGGCACGACCCGCAGCGACTGTAGCAACACGGATATTCCCTACGCAGTAGCGAGCATCATCCGCAGCATCACCTGACTCACCACTACCATGAGCCATCATTTTACATTTTGCATTTATGAAAATAATATCAAGATTTAAAGATGCTGATAACAACAGTCCAAAGTGTACAATCTACCAGGTGCGCAACTAAGTTTCCGGGTTTTTTGACCAATATAAATCGAAAATTTCAAGACAAATACAAAAAATGGTTCATTCGAAGTATTGTCCCCCGCTATTTACACATTTTTGCCATCTCTCTGGCAATACATAAATAGCGCGACGATAAAAAGACGCGTCTTTGGACTGAAACCATTCGTCCAACCAATTTTGTACTGCATCGTAATTGGCCGAGTGTAGCCCACTTAAGCCATGCGCCATCGACTGGAACAAGTGATAGTCTGAAGGGGCCAGATCTGGCGAATTCGGCGGGTGCGGTAGCAGATCCCATTTCAGTGTTTTAATGGTGTGCTGGACGATGGAACTGCGATGACACGGAGCGTTGTCGTGCTGCAAAATCACACGTTCGTGTCTCGTGTCCCATTCTGGCCGTTTTTCGAGCAATGCGTGGTTCAAATTGATTAGTTGTTGTCGGTAGCGATGCCCATTGACAGTTTCGCCCGGTTTCAGCAGCTCATAGTACGATTCCTTTCTGGTCCCACCAAACGCAGAGCATTGTCTTTTTTTCGAAGCGATTTGGCCGTGCCGTCGATGTTGACGCTTCGCCAAGTGAAAGCCACGATTTTCAGCGTTTGGGATTCTCGAAATATATCCATTTTTCATCGCCAGTAACAATTCGATGCAGGAAACTCTTTCTGTTCTGCCGCGAAATCAAAATTTCGGAAATGGCTCTTCGATTTTCCATTTGTCTCCCAGTCAACTCATACGGCACCGACTTTCCTTCCTTATGCATTTTTCCCATGGCCCGCAAACGTTCCGAAATACATTGCCGAGTCACATTTAATGCCTCGGCAAGTTGATCTTCTGTTTGAGTGTCATCTTCATCCAATAACGCTTGCCGGCGACCACAGATGTTTGCGGTCTTCCCGAGCGCTGCTTGTCCCCAGTCTCAAAATCGCCACTTCTGAACCGCTTGAACCAATCTTCACACGTTGTTTTTGATGGTATATGTTCGCCGTAGGCCTCCTCAAGTAACCGACGTGCTTCAGCTGCTGTTTTTTTTTAGGTTGAAGCAGAAAAGCAATGCTTCCCACAAATGCCGTTTATTTGGCACGAACTTTGACATTTTCGAGGTTAGAAAAATGGTCGTTGTGTTGCGTTTGTTTTTATTAGGACTGGGTATTCTTAACAGATGTCCAAGCTATAAAGACACCCAATATCAGACCTGCATGCCGACTACATGTGTCGCTAGCGCCATCCATGTGTGAAACCCGGGAACTTCGTTGCGCACCTAGTATGTTGAATATCTTTGAAATTACGAGCGTTCTCCCTTAAGGGGATCATCTCGTACACCTTTCCCCTACAACATTTCTTTCGACATTGAAATATGAGTATTTGAATAATTTCACGATGAACTTTCTTCGACTAGCTACTGGGCTCGTACTACCTCAAGGCACACGTGCATGCTCACAGGGTAATTAAAATCGAATTTGTCGATTACGAGGTAGCAAACGAGCAGCCTTACGGCCACACAAAAACGTTAAGTGGGCTTTTTATTCTCAGAAACACCCTTAATTGTTTCTTTATTAAAACAAAAAAATTCAGGATACATACACAGAGTAGCAGTAGAAAGTATGGACACTAACTCTTCGAATTTTAAATCGGAACGAATAGTCCTCGGCAAAAGAAGGCACAGAAGAATGTTCGCGGCGGTATTCAAAGAATAAACAAACAATCTCCATTGTATTGTTTTTCTTACCCTCTACTACTTCATTGACTCACCAGACGATCTTAAGGCGTTATATCTATGTGGCTCACCGAAAAATTGGTTTTCTTTGATTTTTTATTTCGAGAATACTAAAAAAGCAATCAAAATGAGGTTTTGAAGGTTTAGTCTACATGTGTTGTATACAAAAAAAAATCATGAAAAAATACAAACTGGCGGCACAGCGGTAGCTACGCTACGAGCTTTTTTTAAGCGCTCTGCGGGAGGACGCAGAACTTGTATGGATTAGCACATAGAACAAAACACTTTTTTCCTAGTCATTTCCATGATTTTTAAACACACGATTATTAAAAAATATGGTTTTTTGGTCAAAATGGCAACAATTTGAATTTTTTCGTTTCGCTAAAAAATCGGCCTCAGGAAAAACATTTTTTTCCTAGTCATTTCCATGCTGTCTAAACACACGATTATTAAAAAAATATGGTTTTTTGGTCGAAATGGCAACAATTTGAATTTTCTTTGTTTCGCTAGAAAATCGGCCTTCGTTTGTTTATAAAAACGAGAATTGTTGACGAATCGTAAAAAAACGTGTACACTTCTTTAGAGCATCTGTCTCAGAAGCTACAGTTTAAATTTCAAGTCGTTTGGATGAAAACTGCCCGAATTGTGCGTCCTCCCGGTTTCAAGAACGTGGTTTCAGGAAAAACGCGTTTAAGGGGTATGCATAACCTTAAAGTTTAAAAAAACAGATCGATTTTATATTTTTTCTTTCGTCTCAGGTATTGGGATGATAAGGTTCATTTTTCACACACAGATAGTACATAGTCTTCATATGTCACTATTTTTTTAATTGCAAAATATATATAAGCAACGTAATCATTGTCATTTAATCTCAGGACTGTAGCCTCCGCACGGCTGGGTCGCGTACATGATTCCGGTACCTAGATTCATCTAAAGTAGAAAATGGAAAAATACACTTTTAGTACAATGGTGAAGCTACAAACCCACCTGATACTTTTTCCGAAATTTTTAAATTTAACTAAAGTGCACTGTTTTGAAAAAAATGTCGATTTTCGACCAAAAATAACGACTTTAAACGTTTGTCATTGAAAAACGGAGGAACATATGAACAAATCATCTGGCCTGTCGATGGAATATGTTATAAAATATGTGCAGTCCAAATTTGAAGTAAGTCGGACGATTAGATTTTGAGAAATGACGTACGCCAAATTGCAAAGTATACTTTCGAGATAAACGCAAGAAAAAAAATGCACTAAATCCACTTTCTCCGTATACAATTTTCGTATAAATGTTTGGGTCTGGTCAATATCTTCGGGGTTTTTTTATGGTTTCGGGTACGAGCAATACGAGCAGGACATTTATTTTGTTCTGGAATCGTTTTTTTTCGTTATAAACAATTTAATTATTATAATGACGATTATGACAAAAAAGTGCATTTTGTAGAAAAAGGTTTGAAATAAAAGATGTTTCTTTTTGAATTGAGAATAAAAAATGTCTCTTTCATTTTTTTCTGCTAGCTCCATTAGCAATGGAGATATGAACAAGGAACATTTTTATGAGAGAGACGGAACGACGAGTGAAAGGGACGAAACGATGAGTAAAAGGTGATGCGCTTAATTTTCGTTGCTCATATCTCCATTACTGATGGAGCTAGTAAAAAAAATAAGCATCTTTTATTTCAAATTTCGATCTATGAAATGCAAATGAAATTTCGATCTATGAATTTCGTCCCAATTGTTATTTGAAAAATTTAAGCGTAAGAAAGTGCCTTGGTGTATGGGCTACTTGTTTGAGATAAAATCACAATTATTTTTTTAACCTTAAATCTGCGATTCCTGCACCGTATAACACTCAAACAGCCTGGGTTGGACAAAGTCATATCAATGCCCTTAGAAACCATACAATGCACTCTTTGAACCCAATCAAAGTTAAGACTCTACGCAATAAGAAAATAATATAAACCAAAAATCGATTTTTTCAAGTTCCAAGGTCATGCATACCCCTTAAAGTTTAAAGACTGATTTAGGACCAATCATCTACACGACGGAATTGAAGCTCTTATTCAAATTCTGCGTGTACCCACGGAGGAATTTTGATAGTAGGTCTCCGGTCGTTAGGTCGTTGTGTTTTTATTGTACAACGACTGAACTAAACGACTCCAAATTGCTACTTTCCCCGTCTAGGCTGTATCGTGCGTTTCGGAGCGCTCGGAGGGGCTTCGGAAAATGAACTCTAAAATTTTGTGAAACCTTTCCCCCGCATAATTCTCATGGTATATCATTCTTGTGATATCGATGCATAACTTAAGGGGCACCACTAGTGTGACCGCCCGAATAAAGGGTGATTTTCGCGAATTTATTGAAAGAAAAGTATTGCATCGAATGTTTCAAAATTTCGAGGACATATTTGTGTGTAAATTATGTATATACAGTAATTTTTTTGTATGAAAATATTTATTTTTCAGCGACTTATGCGTCGTCTCCCGTGTCTCAAAAAAAAAGTTCTCTTCTTCTTCTTCTTCTTCTTCTTAAACTAGAAGGTATTGCCTGTACGATGACGCAGGATTGTGAAAAAAAATTAAAATCCAACAAAATGGCGGAGTTAAAAAAAAAGATCAAAATTACGCAAAAAAATCTGATGGTTTTTTGCATGGCAAATTGACATTTCTCATGCACTCGAAATGACCTGGAGGGTCATTGTATGAAGAAACAAATACTAAATACGCTAAAACAAGATTCAAGTCGATCGGATGATTTGTATTCGAGTAAGAACTGTAGCAGTTTTGAAAAATGTCGTTTTGAGAAAAATGCGTTGAAAGATAAAAGAGCAGCTGCTCTTAAGAGGGCTGTAGCTCAAAAACTACTTGAAATCCGGATTCGAAATTGTAGTATGTTATTCTTGAAGGTATAGACTATCGAAAAATACAAAAATTGATTTTTTAAAAGTGTCACAATTGCGATGCCCGTTAAACCAATAAAAAACCGATATTTTTTGTTTCTACTCAGATATAGAGCCTCAAGCATAATTATTTTTATTGCGATTTTCCTATTCTCATAAACTCACAAATTCTCATAAACACGCGTGATTATTTCAGTTTATGGCAATAAGAATTTATGTTCGGAGAAAGTCGAAAGTGCCAAGATTTGCCTCCAATTGGTTTCTAAAAAGTGTTTTCTCACTTTTTTCCCGCAAGATTATTGAGGTTTTTGTAGGCAGTGCAGTTTTTTAAAATACGCTGTACCACGAGACTATAGGGTTTAAAATAAAATATCTACAGGGAAAAAGTTCGATTGGAAACAAATTAAGGAGGTTAGAAATTGAAAGAAATGTGTCGTTTTCATTTTGTGATAATTAATGTTAGTTACTGTCGCATGGATTGTAAGAAAAAATATTCAAAAATTGATGTTTTTTTTTAACAGGAGCGTTATTCGAGGACATCTTAAATCGAGAAGAAATATTCCCGAAGTTTTAGTGCAGTATATTTCGGTCCGTGTGATCCCTCTCCCTCTCGCTCGCTCTCCTTCTGTCCAGCTCCATTAGAAATAACCTGCTAGGGAAGCTGTAATTGCTTGTGGCCGTCGAGTCTCGGTGATCGTAAAATGAGGGTGAAACACGTACGAACCGGCTGCCGCAATCTAGCTCACCTTTTCCTTCATATGCCCATACAGACGACGATAAGTTGATGCGAGTGAGAACACTGGGAATATAATTGCATGCTAACTCGGTTAACGACAGCTCACACTTAATAATCGTACGTGGCCGATTATCAAAATATATTAAAATTAAAGTCTATACGGTCTTCTCGTCTTATAAATTCATATTAGATTTTTTACAAATATGAAATTTTAAAATGAAAAAAGAAAAAAATTTATCTCATCAAACCATTTATTCTAACTTTAAATTAAAACCTATTGATTAGGTTACCTTCGTACAGTTAAGATTCTGCAGCTATTTAAATAAATTTCATTGAGCAGGTCGAATTTTTAATTAAATTTTAAAAACCACGTTTTTGTTAAACAGGTGAATAAATAATTAAAATTGACTTTTATTTCACCAAAAGTATCGTACTGCCCGGGATTGTTTTAATCGCGGGACCTTTCTGCCATTTAAATTTCAGGGTAATCGACTAAAACGTTGAATCTTTATAAAATTGCAAATTGATCGAGAACCTAACTTTTATCATTGGTGCGAGTCGTGATAATTTTTTCAATGTTCCAGGTATCTCAATGTGACCAAAAAATGGTGCAAGAATGATTTTTTTTAAGACAAGATGATCAGATTTTGATCTTTTAATTTTTAAAATTTTTCACTTTTTCATACAATTAAAAAGAAACTCTGACACTTTTTCGTGCTTTTATCTTCTTTAAGGAATCATCACAGTGTAACGGGTCGAAGAATAGCTGATTTTCGCGATTTTTTTTTCGATGCTTAAAATACGCCATCAGTCTGATTTTTTTTTTTAAATCAAAGCACTCCTACAGACCTGAAAATAATTTTTTTAACGTTTATTTTTATCTTTTTTACTTTTTTTTTAACGGTTGAAAATGTCTTCGAAAAAAGAGTATTCACGCCGTACACGGTTGTGGTCGTAAATATTAGGTGTAGTAAAAAAATGGATTTCTTTTTACTGCACCTAATACTATCTGAAACAAAATTTGTGTATAGGTCATTAATCAGTATGAAAGCCGCTATATTGCTATGAAGGTTTTTGAAATCAAAATTGACAAAATGGCGACGTATTGAAAAAAAAAGGTATCGAATTTAGCCTATTTTTCGACGGTTTTTCGTTAAAAAAATGAAGATTAAAAAAAAGCTTCCATAGCAAGGTAAAGAATGGCGTAAAGAATGTTGTGTTAAAATTAGAGACGGATAGCTTGAGAACTCTTCCTTTGAGTGTACGCCGTTTTGAAAAATGACATTTTGAGAAAAACGCGTTTAAGGGGTCTTCTCACTTTAGACGATAAAAAAGGCTATTTTCATGAAATTTTTTAATAGGTTTATATTATAGATATTGATATAAAAGTTGTTACACTTAATAAATACACTTTCGAAAAGGATAACAAATTTTTTTGTATGTGTTCATGTAACCCAAACAAACTTTAAACGCGTTTTTCTCGAAACAACGTTTTTCGACGGCTTGTTGATAAAATCTTCGAAACTGCTAAACCGATTCGTATGGAATTCTAACCACATATTCTTTACAACTATAGCTATAGCGCAAATAAAGGAATTTTGTAAATTTTGATGTTTACTATTTTTTTTATGTTAGCCATTTTGATGTTAGCCATTTTGTTATTTTTGCGTATATAAAAAATCGTATGATATGCGCTATAGCCATTAACATACTGAATTTAAAACCGTTTGATTTTTTTGTGTCGGATGATTCATCTCCGAGATTTCATCAACAGCGCAGACCTACAATTTTTTAAGGACATTTTTTAACTACCATTTTCGTCTATAAATAATGACTTAAATAAATAACAAAAAAAAATGTATGTATTAAGAAAGCGGGTTTATTAAGTGAAACAACTTTTATATCAATATCTAAAATATAAACCTATCAAAAATTCATTAAAATAGCCCTTTTTGCGTCTAACGTGAGAAGATCCCTTAAAGTTTCGAGTGCGGAAATTTCATATAAATTGTCTAGTTACGAAAAAAAATCGATTTCTTTGAAAATTTACCCTGTCATGATTCGTCAAAAACTTTTTCTAATATTTTCTTATATTCATTTTTTATTTCTATTCGTTTTTATTTATTATTGATTATTTATTTTTATTATTGGTCATTATTATATTTTCCCATCCGAAGAAAAGTAATAATTGAAACAACAATAATATAATCGATAGAATATTACGAGCCCGCTGCTGGTGATGTCAGCCGTGTGCTCATAATAATGCATGATTCTTTTATATTCTAGACGCTTACGCGAGTCTATGACATACCCCCTACGACGCATTATATCTGTATGCGTGTATATCTCGACGTCACACCGCCGAGAAAACGCCCTGGTACAATCTCACCGACAATTTCCACGCCCAAAACTCGAAGAGAAAAAGACGCCGAAACATTTCTCGTTCGTTGAATAATACAAATTATTCGTATTGTTCAAAATAATCAAAAATTATTTTGAAATAATACAACGGAAAATAAAAATACTGTGCGATCTCGTAGGACAGTTGGATTGTTTGAACGATGCTTTTACAAGATCATTTATAAGGAATATTCCGATCGATGCGTAGCTATATGAATAACTCTGCAAGGCAGTGAGCGCATACCTTTTCGATCATTTCGCATCGGCGATTATGTTAATCCGGCTCTTTCTTCGGTAACGGGCGTAGGCATTTTTGAAGAAAAAAAACGACGAAAAAAAAAGTAATCGATCCCCGCGCACCTAATCGCGTCAAAAACACGTGTAATTAAATATAAAAAGTAATGAAAAAAAATAAATAAACGTACGCTTCAAAATAATGAGTACAAAATCATCATAATACGAACAAATATAAGTAAATAATAAGACAACCGAGTGTACAATAATAATAACATAAGTAAATATAAGTGAATAAATAATACAAATAATGACTATAAAATAATACTACAAATAAACGAATGAATAATACAAAAAATAATAAGAATGCGAGAGTGGGAACGATATTTGCGAAACGTAAATAGAATATAAGTAGACTTAAAGAAAAACTTGTAAGGGGAAAGGAACATGCAGGGGGGATTCCGTCTGCGTAAATAACCTGAAGGGGTATACCTGAAATAAATACTACTAGTACAAAAAATAATAAGAATACCTTTATAATAATATACACGAAAAAATATATGATAAATTATTGAGTATAAAAATAATAATAAATAATAATAACATAAATATGACAACGTGTCTGTGTGTAGACTGCGTACTAGGTAAGAGAAAGGCGTGACCCACGTAAATTCACCCGTTCAATTATTCCAGTTATATCTTTTTTTATATGACAAATTTATACATGCATGTGAATATAGATGTATATTTCGAGTGTGCTTTATCATAAATATGTGTGTGTGTGTGTGCGTGCGTGCGTGCGTGCGTGCGTGCGTGCGTGCGTGCGTGCGTGCGTGCGTGCGTGCGTGCGTGCGTGCGTGTGTGTGTGTGTGTGTGTGTGTGTGTGTGTGTGTGTGTGTGTGTGTGTGTGTGCGTGTGTGTGTGCGTGTGTGCGTGTGTGTGTGTGTGTGTGTGTGTGTGTGTGTGTGCGCGTGTGTGTGTGTGTGTGTGTGTGTGCGTGCGTGTGTGTGTGTGTGTGTGTGTGTGTGTGTGTGTGTGTGTGTGTGTATGTGTGTGTGTGTGTGTGTGTGTGTGTGTGTGTGTGTGTGTGTGTGTGTGTGTGTGTGTGTGTGTGTGTGTGTGTGTGTGTGTGTGTGTGTGTGACATTACGGTATACGTGACAGACAGGAAGATCGAGAAGTCTTTTACCTCCTCGCCTGGTTGTCGTTCAATGGGACACACATGGCCAAGCACTTGGGTCGAACGCGATAAAGGCTCGCGCACGATGTAATGGTTGAAACGCTCTTGGGAGAACGACACACAAGTATACTATACCCACGCATAATTCAACTTTCTCCCACCTTGATGCTGTGGCTTTAAAAGGTAAAATCTCGGAGTAAACTCGTCGTGGACGACTGCGACGGGGAATGCTACGCTGTTCGTCCGCATATACATATATTCGCTCTCTCTCTCTCTCTCGCTCACTCTCCATGACGCAGTCCTTCGATCATCGAGCGATCCGACCAAAACTGGAAAATGACTATTTCTCTAATTTACACACTTTGGCTTGATTCAAAATTCTTCTTGAACGATGTACCAAGACGATTTAAAAAAAGAATTGATTGTCATTAATTATTAATTGTGTTTTATGCATGTGAGGTAGGAAAAAGTCATGGAAGCGATTGAAAACGGGATGGTTCTTTTCATACGTCGCAGATGTGTTTTTTTTCTTTGCCATCTTGTTTTTGCATCCTAATTACGAGCTTTTTGGCACACATATATTCTACGCATCTGACATTGAAGGATCTGACCACTATAGAATTTTGAAAAACGTGAATATAAATTTATCGGCTTGAAAGGTGGCGAAGTGTCTTAAGGGGTTACATGTACCTAGGTGGGTAAACAAATTTCATTTTCCAAGAATAGTTTTATTCGATAGTATCACTTTTTAGCTATATTCCCTGGGAATTTAATTGAAATATTTCTGAAATTGAATGAGTTGGAGATTCTAACAGTCGGCCGGGTGAGCGGTAGCAGCACCATACTTCAAACTTTAGGGGGCTGTACCAGTGTTACACTTTCAAAAAATCGATTTTTTTGGCCTTTTTGACAGTTTATGCTTTCAAGAATATCCGGTAAAAATTTCAAGGCCGTATCTCTAATAATTTTATCTTGCAAAAATCGATAGTTAAATCTTTAAACGCGTTTTTCTCGAAATGAGATTTTTCAAATTTTCTGACATTGTAATTCAAAGAGCAGTTATCCGATTGACTTGAAATTTGAACTGAGTACTGTTGAATATATTTACTCTGCAATGACGTAGGATATTTTTGATTGAATGAAAATTGACGATTTGGCATTGAAAAAAACGACCATTTTATAGGCAAGAAAACAGACTTTTTTCATAACTACGCCATTTCGTTAGATTTTGATATTTTTCGAAAATCCTACGTCATTGTACAGGAAATACCTTCCAGTTTAACGACATTTTTTTCCTTTTTCAGTTCCAGCTACTCCATCGGCCGGAATCATGAGAGCAGTGGAGGAACTTTTTTTGGCCCCTCCGAAGGCAGCGCATAAGTCGCTTGGATCTCAATATTTTTCTATGAAAAAATTATGTAATATAGGTCAAATATAGCCGAATATATTCTTCATTTTCCGAAACATTTAATTGAGTACGTTTCTTCGAAAATATTCCCAAAAATCACGCAAATTTTCAGCGTTCACACTGGTATAGCCCCTTAAACGCGTTTTTCTCGAAACAACGTTTGTCGACGGGTTGTTGATAAAATCGTCGAAACTACTGAACCGATTTTTATGAAATGTTAAGCACATATTCTTTACAATTATAGCTATAGCGCATATCAAGGATTTTTTTTACTTTGATATTTACTATTTTTTGTGGCCAAAAACGGTGAAAAACACGTTCTTTTTGTTTTTTCGAAAAATGTTCGCCATTTTGTTATTTTTGCATATATCAAAAATCGTATGATATGCGCTATAGCCATTAATATACTGAATCTGAAACCGTTTGATTTTTTTGTTTCGGATGATCCATCTCCGAGATTTCATCAACAGCGCAGACCTACAATTTTTTTAGGACATTTTTTAACTACCATTTTCGTCCATCATTAGTGACTTGAATAACATACATTAAAAAAAATGTATTTCGAAAGTGTATTTATGAAGTGCAACAACTTTTATATCATCATCTATAATATAAACCTATCAAAAAAATTCATGAAAATAGCCTTTTTTAAGCGTCTAAAGTGAGAAGACCCCTTAAGTCTCGTTTCAACTATACTAGTATTTGTAAACGTTACAAACTATACGGGAATAATTATATACGTAGAAATAGCAACGAATCACTTTTGTGAACAAAACATAACTTTTTTAACCTACTTGAACAAACAAAGGAAATTCTCAATTCGATCCTTCTATTGAAAAATTATGTGGAACTGGATAACATAATTTCTTTTGAGATCAAATATATGGATATGTTAAAAATTGAAATAAAATTAGAAAAAAAACTGAAATTCGAAAAATAATTTAAACATTGTAAAGTAAAAAAATACATTGAAAGCAAATACAGAACCTCTTCTTTATTATAACCAGAATTTTTATGCCGGTAACAATAAATAAAAAATAAATATAAACACGTATCTACGATAATAATAATCTGGTTGTGTATCGACAGATCGAATGCAAATGTATAGAGCTTTACAGTGAATTAGTATTCAGTTTTTTTTTTTTTCAATGTTTGGCTCTGACATAACTTTTTTTGTATATAATGAAGGATAATATAAATATTAAAAATATACAAAAATATTAATTTTTATACTGTTCAGTTTTTTGTCAAGTCGTTTTCATTTTTCGTAATTCTTGCAGAAAGTAAATTCGGAGAAAACTCCAGAAAATTTCCAAAATTTCCTGATTATTCCAACGCATAAGTCGCTTGGATCTCAACATTTTTCGATGAAAAAATTATGTAATATAGGTCAAATATAGCCGAATATATTCTTCATTTTCCGAAACATTTAAGGGGGGATTGTCTTTTTTTTCGCAAAATTTACCGCTTTTTGGGAATTTTTTTGTGAAGAAAGTATACAACGGAAAACTTGTGAAACTTGGCATATAGTTTTATCCTCATTTTTATTTCTCATTTCCATCGTTATACAAAATTTTCCGAATTTCATTACTATCCAACATTTTCCATATTTTATCATTACCCAAAATCTTGCTCTTATTATCATTCAAAATCCACCGAGACTCCTCGAAAAATAATACAATTGCATTCCAACGAGAAAAAATTCGAAATCACGCGATTCGACGTTTTGCGCGGCGTTGTATTGGGTTGTAAATTTGTCGGGATGCCTTTTTTTTCGTGCGGAAAAACGGCGATTGTTAAAGCTTGGCGTTTGTCGTGAAAATAACGAGAGTCGCACGCAGATGTTTACGATCCGCCGGATTCGGATAGTAATAATAATGATGATGCTTCTTTAGTCATCAACCGTGAGCAGAGAAAACTGAAAATAATAGTGGAAAGTGGGGCTCGGGGCACACGTTGAGTGAAAATGTGGGTGTCCTATATAGCGAGAACGACCCGAGCGAGTCCTCAATATAATCTTTCCTCTCTCTCTCACTCTCTTTTCACCCTCCCTCTTCCGCTCTCAAGCCCGCCCGCGCTTTAAATAACTCTTCTTGTTTTGAGGTAAGGCATACAGAGCTCTCGTACCTCTATGTATATTTCCATCAGGGAAACCTGAAACTCTTCTATATAACAGCATCCAACGTGAATCTTTAAAGTTCCTGCGAGCACCGCAAACGCGCAACGTTCCTTATGGACGAGGGGGCCCGCGGAATCAAACGTTTTTCGGAGCTTAAGGCGTTACCCCCACTTGTAGCGCAAAAAAGGCCTTTTTCATGAATTTTTTTAAAGAAAACTACAAAACTTTTTTAATCGATCAATATACCATCTTAAAGAACACATCTTGAAGAACTTTCAGTAATTTTTTTATTGAAAACATATTACATTGTTCAGTGGCAAATGGCCGTCAATGAAATAATGTTTTTATATACACGGTTTGCGGTGACCAACATTGCGGCGAAGTGGATCATCTGAAGAAAAAAATGCGGATGGATTTAGTCAAATATAAGTATAAACTAGTATTTAATCGAAGGATTTTAAAAAACATTCATTTTTCACAAAATGGCGGACAGTCAAAGTTAATGGTTCGATTTTAACGAAAAAAAACGGCCGTCTTTTGGCTATGAAACGGCCATTTTTTTTTCGAAAAAAAAAATCGAACGATTAAAGACTACATTTTTATGTATTAAATAAGCCTGCAAAATTTCAAGAAGTTCGGTTCATTAGTGTTCGAGTAATCTTGGTCACCGACTTCAGAAATGCCATTTTGAGAAAAACGCGTTTAAAGTTTCTCTTTCAACGCGGATTCTTCTCTTTCAACGCTCATATCTCAGTCAATTTTGTTCGGATCGACTTGAAATTTTCAGAACATATTCTCAGATACTTATACTTCAAAAAAATGCAATAAAAAAAATCGATTTTTTCAAAATCGCAAGTGGGGGCCAGAAATCCCTTTAGGAGCGTGAAAAATAGGTATTTTTCGGGAATTTTTTTAGAGGGGCTAAAATAATCTGATCATTTTCAAATTTCGTCATGAATTTATGATAACTGTAAAGATTAGAAATGTTTTTTTTTTTTTTGAATGACCAACAAATCGGCGGCGCTATTAAGGGTCTTCGGACGCCTGTTTTCCGCGACATCGAAAAGTGCTGGAGTTGTCACTCTTTTTCTGTTGATCTGAAAAAGATTTAATAAGTGTCATTCGTTTACTGACATATTAAGGGGAAGGCTATACCTAAAAAATGACGAAAAAGTGCAAAACTGAAAATTTGGGAGCCTTTTTACTCCAAAGTTCGAATTTTCGACCATTTTTTCGACATATTTGGCCGCAAAGAAAATTTATTTACACGCTACCTTTCAAACTTTAGGTATATCCTTCCGATAATATTACTGAGAGTAACCTCCCAAAATTTCATCCAAATCGGTCGATAACTTTTTGAGCTACAACACGAGCAGTTTTAGAAAAAGTACACGGACAAAAATGGGGCCTCAAATTCCAACACTGGTTGCCAGAATTCTAATATTCAGTGCTCGAAAAGTATAGCAGTTTACTGCCAGTTCAGAATTCTAAGACTTGTTATAGAAGTGGAAAAATGATTTTCACACGGTATAGTAAAAATGATGCGTGCATACTACATTTGAAACTATTCTCGTATAGGCGCGAGTCCTATCAACCTTTATTACATGCTATATTTCCATATGGATTTTACTATTCGTATAACATGAATCTTGTATAGATGTATAGCTTTCACTATACGCATGGCATAAATCTTCGGCGTATAGCGAAAAATATTACGAAGTTATTAGTGACTCTGAAGTAAAATGTGACTCTTTATACCGTACTGTTTTGTAGAATACTGGAAACTAATTGTTCCAATCATGTGGGCAAAATATTTTTTGAATACTACAAAAAATCACAATATGCCGAATAAAATGTATTATTTGTATCAGTTTACGTGCCATGTCGTGGGTTAAAAATTAAATTTCTTCATTATTACTATACCATAATTACAATTTTTATCTTCCATTCAATACTTTTTGATATTTAATGATATTTTTTTTAGAAGCATAGTATTAATTCTAAACTTCGAGACCCCTGTTTTCTTCGTCTAGTTTCGAGATAATCGCGTTTAAAGTTTACTCGCTACCTGACCGCATGCTGTCCCCGCGCTCTAGACTATATGCGATAACTCCGCAAATATTCAATATTTCGAGTTTTCCTTTAGTCAGTATATTCTTAGGTATCATACTTTCGAAATATGTAAAAAAAACGATTTTTTTTATTTCGAAAGGGATTTCTCGCCTTAAGGCATTTGAAAAAATCGCTTTTGAATTATTTTTCGAAATGATTTTCCAGCCCTTTCTGAGTACGCATGGGAAAACCGTTTAAGAGATACCTTTAGGCGAGGAAAAAATTTGCTGATTTTCATAATTTTTCTTTAAGGGGTCTTCTCACTGTAGACGCTAAAAAACGCTATTTTCATGAATTGTTTTGATAGGTTTATATTATAGATATTGATATAAAAGTCGTTACACTTAAAGGGTTACCCCCACTTGCGATTTTGAAAAAATCGATTTTTTTTATTGCATTTTTTTGAAGTATAAGTATCTGAGAATATGTCCTGAAAATTTCAAGTCGATCCGAACAAAATTGACTGAGATATGAGCGTTGAAAGAGAAGAATCCGCGTTGAAAGAGCGTTGAAAGAGAAACTTTAAACGCGTTTTTCTCAAAATGGCATTTCTGAAGTCGGTGACCAAGATTACTCAAACACTAATGAACCGATCTTCTTGAAATTTTGCAGGCTTATTTAATACATAAAAATGTAGTCTTTAATCGTTCGATTTTTTTTTTTCGAAAAAAATGGCCGTTTTATAGCCAAAAAACGGCTGTTTTTTTCGTTAAAATCGAACCATTAACTTTGACTGTCGGCCATTTTGTGAAAAATGAATATTTTTTTAAATCCTTCGATTAAAGACTAATTTATACTTATATTTGACTAAATCCATCCGCATTTTTTTTTTCAGATGATCCACTTCGCCGCAATGTTGGTCACCGCAAACCGTGTATATAAAAACATTATTTCATTGACGGCCATTTGCCACTAAACAATGTAATATTTTTCAATAAAAAAATTACTGAAAGTTCTTCAAGATGTGTTCTTTAAGATGGTATATTGATCGATTAAAAAAGTTTTGTAGTTTTCTTTAAAAAAAATCATGAAAAAGGCCTCTTTTTGCGCTTCAAGTGGGGGTAACGCCTTAATACATACACTTTAGAAATACATTAAATTTTTTTTTTTTATTTATTAGCGATTCAAACGCGATTATCTTGAACCGTAGTTTTCAAAGTCGGTGCCAGATGTACCTCGAAATCGACTTGTCGGATTTTGTCCAAATCGCGACACCTCGCGATCGTCCACCGCTCAATAAATTGCACCGTTTTTATTTTTTCGACGTTAAAACGTGACAGCCACTGGCGATCTGTAACGCGGTTCCCCTATCGACCGTTCCAGCGTTTCGAAACGCAATATTTTTTATTGTTTATTGTCGGTAATTTTGTTTTCGAGACCTCCAATAATTCGAGTATATTTCGGTCTTCGTGTGACCCTTTACATTAAAAATCATTAATAATTCATGAAATCGCCATTCAGCGAGTACTTTTAAATGAAATTATTGTCATTGACAGTTCGAAAAAAATGTCACATGTCGAATGTTGACAATTATCGGTGTTTGAAAAATACTCTTTCGAAAAACACGAGATGACTTTGCAAACCTTTTCAAAGTAATTGAATTTTTATTCAATATTACAATTAGGTGCCTACGCAACCGAATCTTCGCGATGCTACTTCAATGCGCGGTACGACGGGCACTTGACCGCTTTTCTAAACCGCGATAACGTGCATATTTGCATTTTTTTCCCTCGATTTTCTGAGGAATCCGAAGTGGAAGAATATGTAATGAAAATGGGGACATCGGCACGCAAACTAATCGTTATGAAAACCTTTCCTATTGTTATCGTATTATTGAGTAATTATTATTACTACTAAATATAATAGTAATATAATCATTACAGTAGTAATAATTATTATTATTATTTATGGTGCAACCATATTATCAGAGAGATCATTATAAGTATATTAATCAAAATCAACAATAATAACAACAATTGAATAATAATAACGATCTTTATTATTCAGTAACACTAATATTAATAATCCTTCAATAATGTTAATAATTATTATTCAATATCAACGTCAGCTGCAATAATAATAATATAATTAATAAAAATATAATTTTGATAATAATTAATAATGCAATGATAATCATCATTATCATTGCAGCTGTTGTTGTTGTTGTTGAATGATTATTATTATAATTATGGAAGAATTATTAATATTATAGTTGCTGAAAAATAATCATTATAATTATTCAATCGTTATTATTATTGTTATTTCTATTATTATTACTGTTTACACCTTTGTTATTGTGTTGTTATTATTGTCGTTGTTGTGGCCAAATAATAATGATTATATTGAAAATATGAACAGCGAAAAAAACAACCGATAATATCACAAATCGCTATTTATCGTGAATTAAGGCCTTAGGCCACATTAACGGGTATAAAATCATGTGCGAATTTAACAATTTTGTTTCGTGTGAAAAAGTTTTTTACTCGTAAAATTAATTACACATCGATTTAGTATGAATATCAAGCTGTTAGAATTTTTTTCAATGTAAAACTGGCCGACTTCTCGACACTTCTCGAAATAGCTTTTTTCCAATTGGCGTGACAAATAACTTCAACAATTTTCACTCAATTTACGTCACATTTAAAAGTTATGTTCCTAATTGCACTTTGCAGAGAAGTACGTACGGAATTTTTGATTAAGGTATTCTTTTCGCGGAGGGCCGTATTTTGTGGGGGCACCAGGGGGGCCTTTCCGAGTCATTGGTTAAATTAAGTGACGCTTAATAAACATAAGTCACAACCAATGATCATACCTAACGATAAACTGGAATAAAAAATGTCGCGCAAATTTAATAGATTTAAACATTTTTACATTTTCTCTGAAAAGTCGCGGATACGAAAATTCTTCTGCTAAACACATTTTTCTAACTTTTATCATTAATATTTTCGTGAAACATTCGGTGACCGCCTGTTTTTATTGTCGTTACGGAATCTTAAGATTGTTTTACACGCGTGAGCAATTTATATCAGGCGTCTAAAGTTATTTAGTGCATAAATTATTAGATAAACTAATAATTGGTCAGTGTGTGGCCAGCGTGTCTCCATACACCGCCGTATAAATGCGACGATTTTTAGAGTCGTATTTTTTCGTTAAAAGTTCGGTAACTTAGCTTGAAATTTTACCAGTATACTACCATGTATTTTTTACATGATTATAGACGAAAATCAGCTAATTGTTAAAAATTCGAGTTCGTGAAAGGAATACCTTAATCGAAAACTTTTTATTTTATGAGCAGCTTATGAGCAGTTATAACGGAATTTTTCACTGAAAATTCATTTCTTAAGGAGGTACACCAGCTTCAGCAAAATGGTGATAGATCAATAAAAATTGGTGAATATATTCTTTAGTATTATTCATGTAGATACAAATTTTTTCAGATTTTTTGGTTGTGCCGTTTTCTTACAAATAATTCACAAGCGTTTATTCTTATACCCGGAATATATACCTATATCTATAAAAACGCTATGCTTATACACGTGAACTTCAATGTTCAATTACTCGATAACGGCACAATGAAAAAATCTAAAAAAAATTGTATTGACATATATAATACTAAAGAATATATTCACCAAATTTTATTGATCTATCACCATTTTGAAATTTTACCATGGTTTAGCATGGCAACATTGTATGAAGCTGGTGTACCTCCTTAAGTCCAAATACCTACAACTTTTGAATAAAGCAATATTTTTAAAATTCCGTATGGACTTCTCTAGGCATTCTAATGTAGAGGGACGAGAATTTTTGTTTTTTGTTCTAGGTATAAAATTGTGGATGCTAAATGTCACGCCGCGGAGCGCCTAACAAAAAAGATAACAAAAGAAAATATTAGTAGTCGGCCATTTTGCACATCGAAAAAGAAAAATTCTAACAGCTTCATATTCATGCTGAATAGATGTGTAATTAATTTTACGAGTGAATCACTTTTTCATACGAAAAAAGTAGTTAAATTCGCACATGATTTTATACCCGTTACTGTGGCTTAAGGCCTTAAGGGGCCAGTCCACTTTGAAAATTTCAAAAAATCGAAAGCAAGCAAGACTTGAAGAAATCGACGACGATGAGCAATCAGAAGGGATTTTGTACGGTACAGGGATTGCCGATTGAGTTTAGGTAAGAGTTTTTCATAGTATAAACTTCAAACGCGTTTTTCTCGAAACAACGTTTTCAAAATCTAGCTCCACCGTATCTCTAAAACTAATAAACCGATTCTCTTTAAATCTGAACCACATATTGTAAACATGGTTTGCAAAAAAAAGACCCTCGATGGTTTAAAAATTTTGATTTTTACTCTTTTTTTCGCGAAAAACTAAAAAAAACGCCCGTTTTTTTGTACTTTTTTCGTTTTTCATCAGTCGTTTTTTTTTAATTTATATCCAAGGGTCATTTTGTAGCTGGTGTCATACTGAATCTAATGCACTTTGATTTTTTTGTTTCGGACAAGCCGTTGCCGAGTTGTGATGGAGCTACCTAGCTCCATCACAGTTTTTGTACTTAAAAATGAATAAAAATGAATACATTTTTTTTAAATGTATTTCAAGACTTTATTTATCAAGCCCAACAATTTTTATATTCATATCTCTTATAAAATCCTCAAAAAAAAATCGCGAGAATAGCCTTTTTCGTGGCTCCAAAGTGGGCTGGCCCCTTAAGGTAGTTCCTCTGCGAAAATCTCAACCAAAAGTTTACATACCATGTTCATGTTTAAAAGATTGATAATTGGGTTAATTAGTGATGAATAAAATTAAAAACTACGCAATATCGACTCGGTACTAGTAAATAATACGATGGATATCATTTATTGCCGTAAAATATATTTTGTATTGTGTTTTTGATCGACCATTGCCAGTCAACTTTTTGCCGGGACTGTCCAGGCTTTGCCCCAATTGTTTTTTTTCCAGGCTTTGCCAGGCTTTGCACCAAAATTGTGAAGGCTTCTCATGGGTATATCTTGGAAACTAGATGGTGAATCATTCTCATTTTTTTTTTCACATTATTCGTGATATCTTACTGTAGCTTATCCTCGTTTTTTATCAATTTCTTAATTTTAGTTTTGACGGTAGAATTAATGATGCTCTGTTTGCTCATCATAACGCATTTGTTACGTGTAAACCAAGCCAACTTTAAGTGTAAATATCTCAGGTTTGGGGTGGTCAAACTTATTCAAATTGCACAGATGTTTGGATAATGTATTAAATAACGTATATGTCAAATTTCAACCATTTCTTAATTCAACTCTTCTGTGGAGGTACTACCTTAAATCGATCGAAGCCTACCAATAAAGGTTTTTCTAAATTATTGCGCAAAACCGCGACGTAGGCGTTGCACGCTACGCATTGGGGTTTATTAAATCATAAGGATGCTGAGCACCCATTTCTGGAGCGGCCGACTTGCCGCGAGTGTCCGAATTACGAAGCTTCTCGTCATTCCCTCCGCGCATACAGGTGGATGCGCTCCCATCTCTCTCTCTCTCTCTCTCTCTCTCTCTCTCTCTCTCTCTCTCCCTCCCTCCCTCCCTCCCTCCCTCCCTCTCTCTCACTCGCCCTACGTCTTTCTCGCATCCACGGCGAAGCTGACAGTCGGTGGGATTTGGGTCAACAACGAGCCAAACGTTTACGCGTCTCCGCGAGAACGAGAGGGAGAGAACGAGACAAATATACGGACATTCGTTTTCCTCAGAATGTACACGGTCCACGGGAGGAGATTTATACGAGATTTCCTTTCCAACCATTTTAATCAAACGAATGATGAATCGACTAAATATTCCATTTAGTTGAATTGATATACGATCCTTTATTCGTAACTCCGTTTTGTGTTTGATTTTTTTTTAATTAACATTTTACGGTACTTCATTAGCAATGAGATTATTTTTCTTTGGAGATTTATACCATAGATGAAAGTATTGTGAATGCGTGTCTTTGAATATTCTTATAAGGTACTTCCAGTAGCGTACCAGTTTTTGGCTACTGTTTATGTGACTCTCGGACCCTGACGTTTGTCACTGTCGTCGTACACGTGTTACGAAGGCGACCTTCACAGAGGCGCAGAAGAAGTGCGAAAAACTCGAGCGAATGCAGGTGGCGGTACATGTATTATTTATGGGATCTGTGCAGAGTACAGGGTGGGGGTGATGAAATCGAACGCACCCCGGTAGACATTTTTTCCCGCATTTTTCTAAAAAAACTCCCATTTTCTCCCAAAATTTTTCCGATTTTTTCAATGAACTGAGACTTTTCGGAGAAATCCGGAAAAAAATTTTCCACATTACTCCGAAATTTCCCAAATTTCTCCGCATTTCTTTAAACTTTCCCTATTTTCGCCGAATTCCATTCATTTTTTCTAAAACTCGAAAATCCTTTTTTTACCCTTAGTTCTCGTCATTTTTGCTACATAAATATAAATCAGTGCAATAATACTTGTACAAACGAAAGAATATACTTTGCTTTGCACAAGTATCATCTTTCGGATTACCGTACCGTGCATGCTTCCTATCCACATGAAAAGACGATTGCATTTTTTTCTGAGTCAATTTTCCACTCTTTTACATTTTGAAAAAAGAACAAAAATAATGACTTGTTATTGTGCATAACAAATGAAATAAAAAATAAACAGAGGACCAAGTATAGCAGTAAAAAACACGATTGAATGATAAAAAGAAATATAAAAAAATGCAATGATTTTAACTCTCACGACGTGAATAAAATGAGAAAATCGGAATGATGGGGAAAAAGAGGAATATTGGGAAAAATCGGGATATTTTAAGGTTAATATTTCTCATTTTTTCCCGATTTTCTCCAAATTGGGAGAAAACAGAGAAAATATGACAAATTCGGAAAGCAAAAATGAGAATTTTTTCGAAAAACTCGATTCGGAAATTTTCCCCATTTCTCCGAAAGTCTCCCAAGGCAATGTTTTCATTAATCTCAGTAAAATCTATGTGAATTTCCTAATATTTTCTACATTTTTGAATTTCCTACTATACTTTAAACTTCCAAATACGTTTTGGGTTAACGCCCTTCTAAAAAAATCAAGGGATTGTCATTCACAATTTGATCGAAAGTAAGGAAAAAATGGGAATTTTTCCCGACAAACTCATTTTCTGAGTTTTTATCACTTCTCCGAAATTCCCCCAAGGCACTTAAGAAGGCTAGGAAATAATGGGAAATTCTCGTAAATAAAATGACAAAATCGGAATAATGCGAAAAAAAGAGGAATATTGGGGAAAATCGGCATACTTTAAGATTAATATCCCCCCCCCCCCATGTTCTTCGAATTGGGGGAAAACGGAGAAAATATGAGAAATTCGGAAAAAAAAATCTACCAGGGCAGCGCCCGCAGTGCATAAAAACTGCGATCAATTCGGCTATTTATCTGTCAAATCTGTATGAGCGTAGAACGAGATTTTAGCGATGAAATTTTAAATATTTTTTTAAGGTTGATATGGCGTTAAGTCAACATGTTATCACTGAGCTGGATTGTTTTATGGACCTTTATAACCTCTTTGCTGATTATCCTGTGCAGTTTAAATACGATCCACAGTACCGTTTTGTAGAAATAAAATCGGCAACGACGTATTTCGTGGGCTAATTACATTACGCTTATGGAAAACTCCATATCTGCTAAGTGAATGTTACCACGGAGCTGAAAAAATAGGTACGGTTCGACTAATCATCGGACTAACCCTTGGTACCGTGAAAATGAGGATTCACAGTACCGTTATAAAATTATTAATGTTTTTGATAGCGAATTTATGCGAAAATCAAGCACACAAAATATTAGACTGTGCAATCATGGCAACGTCGTAGACGGCACAAATGCTACCTATCTTATCGGTATTCGGTAATTATGCCCAGGAACCTCAAACTACTCGGTCAGGATAATTAACATCGAACATTATTGGTACTTATTCTCTTAATTAGTAATAATTACTTAATATTAATTTGATAACTATGTTCAGAAATTGTACATTTATAGACATTTCTAGGCAAAGACAAAATAACGCGCATTTTTTGGCATACATAATTTTTCTTTTAGAATATCGGGAAATTATTAAAGTTTTTTTTATTTATTCGAGATTATTTTTGACCGATATTCATTTTTGACAGCTCCTTGGGCCGATATTGAGGTTACGAACGGGGCCCATATGTCTGTAACTTCGCGACACTTCTGCCAACCTGGGCATTATGATATACCACGATTTACGACGTTGCCAATTCGTTTCGCGTTAATTGAGCGAGAAAAAGTTATAGAAAATAATTATACAAAGTAACGAAAACACTTAATGCAATCACCGAATGTTTAAAAATGCATATTTTTACGAATAGATGCAGAAAAATGGTTCGAAAACGCACGTTTAATATGACGATTATTTGAAAGCTAAGTGTTGGTAACAGTTAATCGGCTCCGTGGATAAGCAGAGCGCGCTCCCCTCGTACTGCACCCTCAATGGCTAAACCCCATAACAACCTTAGTACAAATGGGCCGGTTGCCGTGTAATTAATTGCCGGAAGGAATGGTAAATACACATTTTAGCGATTTGAAAGTTAGAACTACTTCTGGGTAGCTGCATTTTTACCTTTAAAGAGGTTGTAAGGCGTCAAAGAAATAGAGGTTTGCCTTGTGACACGAGCTTGAGTTATTAAACTTGGCTCATGTTTTGTCCTGAACACTGACACGTTCAGCAGATATCAACAGTTTTCCGTTACATTGAGTTTGAAGTTGGAAATTAATATTGTGAGTCATACTCTCGAAGCCGGTCTTTAAAATTGTGTTCATTAAGGTTTGGATAACAATTTTTTATTTATTATATTATCAAGTCGTGCAGCAACAATATACAGGCTGTCCTGTCAGGAATGGATAATCCTTCACCTGTCGATAGGTCAGATCATGTCTTACTATAT
Source organism: Ophion ellenae (assembly GCA_963210295.1). Lineage (NCBI taxonomy): Eukaryota > Metazoa > Arthropoda > Insecta > Hymenoptera > Ichneumonidae > Ophion > Ophion ellenae. The sequence continues at coordinate 17,602,856 of OY723391.1, read as the reverse complement.
GCTGGAATTTCAGGTTACGATTGGTGAAAGTCCCTCTGTTTTCGAGATTTTGGGCTTTATGTTATTTTTTGAAAAAAATCATCTGCTTTTGGTTTTTCGCATGCCACTTCTACAAATAATATTAATCGACAATAACAAAGCAACTTTTTTAAATAATTGGCACGATATGCGTAATACCTTTTATTTACACCGCAGGCTATCAAATTCAGATGTTCGAATTGGTTTGTATGAAAATTCTGCATAAGATCTTTTTTTATAAAGTTTCCGCAATATTTAAGGTTAGGAAGAACACTTTTCTAGATGAGACAGAAAACCAAGAGAATTTTTTCAAAAACCGGGTCAAAAAAAGTTATCATTTGTAGAAATGCCATGGGAAAAACCAAAAGCAGATAAACTGAAATTCCAGCATGCAGTAGGACATGATCTGACCTACCGACAGTTGCAGGATTATCCATTCATAACAGGACACCCCGTATGTTTGTTAAATTTTAATATATTACATATATTAAAATTTATTATTTTAATATATTACATGTATTAAAATTTATTATTTTTATATTTTACAGATATTAAATTTTATTATTTTCATATATTACATATATTAAAATTTATTGTTTTAATTTTTACATATTAATATTAACCTTTACAACTGGTGCGATGGTCTAGTGGTTAGCGTGCTCGCCACTAAACCAGCGGACCGGGAGGTCCCGGGTTCGAATCCCAGTCGCGTACATTTCGTCGTGAAAGGTTTTTCTTCGGCATTTCGCGGCGAAATAAGACTAGTTCCACGACTGGGGGGCGAACTCGATGACCGGCTGTATTGGTATAGGTTTTCCGCAGTTTCCCTATACCCATGACAGAAATGTCATGATGAATATAATACAGAGGGGGAAGTCGGCTGCGGCCGCAACAGGGGGGAACAGGGAGAAAGATGGAGACAAAAAGCAGTCAAAACAGTAGAGGAAAGAACGGTCATAATGATGGGAAAGAATAGGTAACAGACGCGAAAAGCGTGTACCTAAGGAAAAAACCAATAAAAAAAAATTAATCTTTACATATATTACACGTAAGCACAGGCCTTATGGGAGCGCTTCCACGATTTCTTCGGGTGGTGCTTAGTTATCACCCAGCCACCTAAAGCGCTGCCTGTATCGATGTGCATGAACCAGCCTCCTGACACTGGTAGATAAATGATGTTCGAAAAATGTCCGTTCAGCACTGTGGCGCTAGTAGTCGTTTGACAGGCATGCATATATATGTACGTTGCGCCGGTGTTTCGAATATTTCACATGAATAAAAGTCTATTGACATACGTGGGTCATTTGACAAGTACCTAGCCTCACCGCTAGATGGTGCCACTATTGCAAGAGAAATACACTATAGTGTAGTACCGTCTTGTAGACGGCTACTGACAAAATTTCAGCCGGATCGGACTTGTAGTTCTCTTTTGACAGCGTGTGAAAGCAAGTGTGTCCGTTGATTTTTGAAAGAATGGAGAAAGAACAATATCGGTCGGTGATTCGATTCTTGTTTTTGGAAGGGAAATCGCGCAGTGAAATTAAAGAACGCTTGGATGCAGTGTATGGGGATGCTTCTCCTTCGATGGCGACCGTTAAATTTTGGTATAACGAGTTTCAACGTGGTCGTACGTCCGTTTTTGATGATCCACGCCCAGATGCTCCAAAAACAGCCACTACGGAGGAGAACGTGACAAAAATACACGATATCGTTTTGTCAGACCGCCGATTAAAGGTGCACGAGATAGCTGTGATAGTAGGCATCTCAGAAGAACGCGTGTGGCATATCCTACATGAGACTTTGGGCATGAGGAAGCTGTCGGCAAGGTGGGTGCCGCGTTTGCTGACTGCAGACAACAAGCGCATTCGTGTGACCACTTCAGAGCAGTGTTTGGAGCTGTTTAATCGCAATCCAAAAGAGTTTTTGCGTCGTTACGTGACCGTCGACGAAACATGGATTCACTGGTATACTCCAGAGACCAAGGAGCAGTCAAAACAGTGGACCTTACCCGGTGAACCTGCTCCAAAGAAGGCGAAGACGATCCCGTCGGCTGGAAAGGTGTGATGGCCACTGTTTTCTGGGATTCTCAAGGTGTGATTTTTATTGACTACCTGGAGAAGGGCAAGACGGTCACGGGACAGTACTACGCCGAACTATTGAGCCGATTTAACGCCGTGTTAAAAGAAAAACAGCCCCATTTGTCGAGAAAGAAAGTGCTTTTCCACCATGATAATGCACCGGCTCACACCTCCGCGCTCGCCACGGCTAAATTGGTCGAATTACGCTATGAACTGCTGCCCCATCCACCGTATTCTCCAGATTTGGCTCCGTGCGACTTTTTTTTGTTTCCGAATCTAAAAAATTCACTCGCCGGGAAGAAATTCCACTCCAATAACGAAATAATCGCCGCCACGGAGGCCTATTTTGCAGACCAAGAGATAACATTTTTTTCAACGGGGTTAAAAAAATTGGAACACCGCTGGGCCAAGTGTATTCAACTAAAAGGAGACTACATTGAAAAATAAATTTTATTTTCAGCAAAATTTTGGTGTTTTTATTTGTAGGCTAGGTACTTATCAAATGACCCACGTATATGGAATGATTTTCCGTTGGAACACAATAAATAACGTCGCAATGACGAAAACAGAATAAAAGCCACGAAAGTATCGAATCGTTCAGCTGATCGTAGTATTAAGGCGTTACCCCCACTTGTAGCGCAAAAAAGGCCTTTTTCATGAATTTTTTTAAAGCAAACTACAAAACTTTTTTAATCGATCAATATACCATCTTAAAGAATACATCTTGAAGAACTTTCAGTAATTTTTTTATTGAAAAATATTGCATTGTTTAGTGGCAAATGGCCGTCAATGAAATAATGTTTTTATATACACGGTTTGCGGTGACCAACGTTGCGGCGAAGTGGATCATCTGAAGAAAAAAATGCGGATGGATTTAGTCAAATGTAAGTATAAACTAGTCTTTAATCGAAGGATTTTAAAAAATATTCATTTTTCACAAAATGGCGGACAGTCAAAGTTAATGGTTCGATTTTAACGAAAAAAAACGGCCGTTTTTTGGCTATAAAACGGCCATTTTCTTCGAAAAAAAAATCGAACGATTAAAGACTACATTTATATGTATTAAATAAGCCTGCAAAATTTCAAGAAGATCGGTTCATTAGTGTTCGAGTAATCTTGGTCACCGACTTCAGAAATGCCATTTTGAGAAAAACGCGTTTAAAGTTTCTCTTTTAACGCTCTTTCAACGCGGATTCTTCTCTTTCAACGCTCATATCTCAGTCAATTTTGTTCGGATCGACTTGAAATTTTCAGGACATATTCTCAGATACTTTACTTCAAAAAAATGCAATAAAAAAAATCGATTTTTTAAAAATCGCAAGTGGGGGTAACCCCTTAAGAGCCGAAGGCTTCCACATAACAGCCAACGCTAGGTAGTGGTGATTTCAAGAACTAAAAAGATCAACACAGAACTAAAAAGATCAACACAACACAACATGCGACAAAGGAATACACCAGTAATATGTGCACTATGTCGCACTGTGTCGTAGTTGGAAAGCTCCCATAGTAGGTCAGGGCGCTGGCATGAACACATCCAAAGAATACATGTTACTTGATTGTGCGTGGCACACCGATACATCGTCGCGCAGTCTACCGGCGGAAACATATACTACATTTTCTGTGCCAAATATTAACACGGGACCTATGCTTCTATGTAATATATGTTCTGTGCTTTGACATGAAGACAGTTAGGTTATGGTCCGATGCAATTTGTGGCGTCGCTGGCACCTGTGCCTCGCGTCGTCGCCTTAGCGCGGCGCTCCGATCGCCTTTTACGAAAAATCTCAGGAGAAGGCAATCTACAAGTTTTGCCGGAATCATAACGCTTCTTGGCGCGTCCTCTCGCACCACACGTGTGGCTACTTGTTAAGAGTATTATTTAACGAAGTAATAAAAGTTACTAGCATTCATTACTGTTTATATAATTTGTGGAGTTGTGTTATCTCATTCACCCTGTTGAGGGCATGTACAAGGTCAACATAACCTCACAATTTTCCAACCCAATTTTCTCATAGATGGTTACATTTTTTAGGAAAAACAAAGCATTAGGCTCTGGAGAGTTCTCTGATGCAGAGCTTGATCATTTCCTTTTGCCCTAAATATTATTGAACTCTGAGAAATCTCTGTTCGAAAATTTCAGCTATCTTTCTCGCACTCATATGTCACGTGGTAGATCTTCTACTTCGCCTTAAGGGAGACTTTGTCCTTGAAATCGGCGGGAGATGTTAGCGGCTCAACATGAGCAGCTAGAAGAAAAGGAGGGATGCCTCTATGGACCAGGCATTGCCGATTAGCGGTAATTATAAATACATTTGTGTAAACACATTACAAAACTTTAAACGCGTTTTTCTCGTAAACACGTTTTTAAAAATGTCTGACATTCTCCTGACCGCTGTAATTTACATATCGACCTGAAATTTGGAGAGCATACTCAGAAAATATGTCTTCACGGAATGACGGATCGTTTTTTTCGATAGATACATTTTTGCATTTATTATTTATCTTTTTATGCGAAAAAAAACGCGAAAATTCGATTTTTTTTAAATTGCCGCCATTTTCCGAAATTTGTACTAAACGAAAAACCCATCCGTCATTCCATGACCAAAGGGTCACAGATTGATAATATGCTTTGAATTTGTGTTTCAGATCAACAAAGAGGGGGCAGTGATGTCAGCCGTTTACCTCCCGCGATTTGAGGACCTGTTTTCGCGGAGCTGCAACGGCCGCCATTTTGGTTTTTTTTTTTCAAAAAAAAAATTTTTTTAACGTTCTGTATATCATGAATAAAAGCAAGAAAAAAACCGCACTCAAAAAGCTTTACTCGTTTCCTTAAAAAAAAAAATGTAAACACCTGAAATATGGCACTCCAAGGACAAAGTCTCCGTTAACCCGAAAACTTCCATAAATTTAATACTACTAACGCACTCTCTTGTTATTCCTTTAAAACTCACTTGTACCCCTAGAAGCTTCACTTTTCTCGTCTTATAACAAAATTGCAAGTAAACAGAATTATACGTTTGAAGGAAATTTTATTTACTTTTTTTCACTTTTCTGAAAGGAGACGCTTCTTGCCGTTTTTGGCCAGACACATTGATTTAATGCGAACAAATTAAATGCACTTAAGGCGCGATTTTTATTTTCACAATTCATCGCAATATTATGACCACAATCACAGAGCGTTTGGCAAAGCCGACAAAAATACGAACGCCAGGCGACGCTAGGGTTGCGCACGGAGCCAATAGGCACGTGAATTCCGCACGTGCATTTGGGCGATAATGGAAATGAGAAATGAAACGACCGTGCTGTGCAATTCCCCGAGAATGACGCGAGTCGATGAGACCAGTGGTGCTTTTAACGTAAAAACGTGCAGGTAGAATTATGTAGAGTTAAAGTCGGAACGAAATAACGATTCGAAGGCGTTATGTATGGGAGAGTATTGCCGGAAAGCTACCGTGGCGATGAAAATTGGATGGATTATTTCTTCGTTTATGCTAAAGTCGTACGGGAAATTCGGGATTAGCCCACTGACCCTTTTAGGGCATGTACAAAGTCAACATAACCTCACAAATATTCGAACCGACTTTTTTAGTAGATGGTTGCGTTCTTTAAGGAGAAATAAAGCGTCAGGCTCTGAGGATTTTCCTGACGCAGAGTTGGACGATTTTCTTTTGCCGTAAATATTGTTCGCCCTTGAGGAATATGGGTTCAACATTTTCAGCTATCTCTCTCGTACTCACCCGAGTGGAAAACGTAACTCATCACCGCTCAGCCACTAGCTAGTAATGTTTCGAATCGCCATTAGCTAGCCGTCTTAGCGATTGACTACCCAGCCTTGTAACGCTTTGGCCCTCTAGTGGCTGAATACAAAAAATTAGATCGTGACTAGATAGAAAGAAATATCCCGCGGCTGTATTATATTTCGGAACTAGCCATGAACTAGTTTTTTCAGCTAGCGACTGGGAACAAAAAATTAGGTGACTATTGGATAAAAAATATTTGCGGCTATATATTTGTATTTTCGTGATTTTTTTTGCAAGTTATTTACATCATCGAACCCTTTTACGGTATTCTTCGTTCTTCATTAATTAGGGTTATGATATTTGCGCTGTAAATATATTAATGGTTCAATTTTAAATGATCTCAGACAAACGCCTTGTGCCGTAACGTGGTTTCGATCCCGGGACCTCTGGTTGATGAGTTGTGACGTTGTCCACTGAGCCAATTCTACTTGTTTAATTTCTGAATTTTCTTATCGTCTACATACGTTACACTACACAATGTCAGATTATTGAAAAATGGGTGGATTAACAAATGTAAATAACATTATCGGATCAATGACTCAATTGCGTTCGCATTGAGAGCGATAATCGCATAGAATTACATAACCTTAAATTGTATTTGTCCGATCATTTATTCCGGCTAGTGCGGCCGCAGTTGGGAAGTGTTGGCTACGTCATCGCGATATACCGACTTGAGGATTTTATTCATTTGCAACGTCATATGTAACTCAAATTGCTTAACCAGCCATGAGCCAGTCGCTCGATGGAACTACACGTATTCACATAACCACACTTTGTCATTTGTGACCAAGATCGGCTGGGCAGTGACTAGCCAAGGGGTGCACAGCCGCATAGCTGGCTGGGTCATGGCGAGATACCTACTTGCAAGTAGGTATCTCGCCATGAGAATGCTTGCATCCGCAACGCCATCTGTAACTCAAGATGCTTAGCCAGCCATGAGCCAATCGCTCGATAGAACTACACGTAGTCACATAACCACACTTTATCATTCGTGACCAAGCTCGGCTGGGCAGTGACTAGCCAAGGGGTGCACAGCCGCACAGCTGGCTAGGTCATGGCGAGATATCTACTTGTAAGTAGGTATCTCGCCATGAGAATGCTTGCATTCGCAACGCCATCTGTAACTCAAGATGCTTAGCCAGTCATGAGCCAATCGCTCGATGGAACTACACGTATTCACATAACCACACTTTATCATTCGTGACCAATCTCGGCTGGGCAGTGACTAGCCAAGGGGCGCATAGCCACAGTTAGCTAGTGTTGGCTAGGTTATGGCGTCGTGCCCACTTGAAATTTTTTTTCTTTTGTAAAGCCATCTAAAACTCATGTTAGCTAGTCAACCATGAGCCATTCGCTCGATGGAACTATACGTAGTCGCATAACCTCACTTTGTCATTTGTGATCAAGATCAGACGGGCAGTGACTAGACAAGGGCTGGATAACAAAACATTCACAATATTACTAGCTCATAGCGAGCCAACCATTGGTCAGTTCGTATGAGCTCAATTGGGCGAGCCAGTTACTAGGTCGTAACTCAGGCAGGCTAGAACAATTTCTACTCGGGATGGCCGTGCCAGATGTGGGATTACGTTATACGCTCAAAGTCCGTGAAAAAAAATGTCCTTGCTATAAATCGAATAGTAACTTATTCTTATGATGATAAAGCACCGTTTTAGCGAGAAAAAAAAAACGATTTTTTGACAATTTTACTGTGCCCTTACCACTTAACCCTTCGACTGCACATTGGGTCGTTTCGACCCCATTTTGTTTCAACTGACTGTAACGCAAAATGGGGTAATCTATTCGGCCGCAGTGCCGCGCTCGAATGTTCCCCCACTCCTACTCTATGGGTGGACACCCCCCCCCCCCCCCTAAAAATGACCTTGGGTCGAGTCGACCCCGTTTATGCAGTAGTACGATGAAAGTCATCATTTTTTTTGTAAAATTTGGTTTTTTATTACTACATGTAAGTGAGTTATGATCGAAAATTCTCAGTTATTGTTATTCTGCGCTTCTATAATAAATTATGTATTTAGAATGTCGATTAAGTCATTGAAGTAAAAAAAAAGCAGAAAATATACGTTTTCAACAACTAATCTGCCGGACGAGTCGATTTTTTTTCCATTTTTCGATATCCCGAAAATGCTCAAATTCGAAACCTCCGAATACACGTTTTGAAAAGACCGTCGACACTGACCGTTTTTCGTATCGGATAAGGTTCCAAACACCTACGCCGGTTAAGCTCAAATTTTGCACAAACCTTCCTTTTAATATTTTAAAACAACCCCTAAAGGCGTTTTTGGCGACGCGCAATTGTTTTCGAGATATTGAGTTTTAAAGTTTATTTCTTAAGGGTAAGGTCCGGAACCCCCTGCCCCTCCGATCGAACTGAAATTTTGCACAAACTTTCCTTTTAATATTTTAAAACAACTCCCAAAGGCATTTTTGACGACTCGCAATAGTTTTCGAGATATTGAATTTCCATTTTGTCCAAACGAACCCAAACAAACAAACCCAAACAAACTCAAATTAAAAAACGATTGCACGTCATCGAAAATCCCTTTAGGGGTTGTTTTAAAATATTAAAAGAAACGTTTGTGCAAAATTTCAGCTCGATCGCAGAGGGCGGTTGGAACCTTGCACTTCGTATCTACCAACCTTCCTTGTCAAAAACCTCAAAGGATTTTTTATATATTAAAAAAATAAAATTCGTGCAAGTACGTATTTTACAACGCATCCCTTCACTTTGATCGACTATTTGGGCACATTGATATTCTTCTTAAAAAAATAAATTTTGGGCCATAAACTAAGGATCATTGACTACAAAAAACGTCTCTACAAAAAAATGCATATTTACCGAAATACAACGATCTGAAAAACATCTAGGGTCCGGTCGACCCCATGTGCAGTCAGAGGTTCGTCTCGGAAGTGTGGAGTCGAAGAGTTAAAAGTAACATGAAATTTGGAGCCGGGTCTACGTGTCTTGTCACTGCAAGTAACGTTCGAGCAACTTGTGAGCAGTAAAACAATGCAGCGCAATCGAGTTTCAACTGTAGTACGTGTCGGAGCGCGAGTGCCGTGCTCGTTTCGTTCGCACAGCTCTTTTTCCTTCTCCCTTTCTCTCCCTCGCTCTCGCTCCCACGTAACCCACACACGAAAGGATGCAGGAATACATAAAATGCAGAACTAGCCGAAGATCCGAAAGAGTACAGGAGAAAGAGAGTCGGAATGATAAAAACGAAGCGAGAAGAGAAAAACATGTTCCATGTTTCTCGCTGTCGGTATGGCGCGGTATCTCGATGCTCGCGCGTATGCGGAGGCCGTATATGGTAGTGGGCGGGATGGCATGGTGGAGCGAGCCGTGCGATCAGTGGCGCATGCGCGCCCCCGTTTTCCCCCTTCTCTTACGCATTGCTTTTCGCGGCGACGCGCATGCGCGCGTTCCAGTCTTGTCGTGGCACGGGTGGCACGAGCGAGCACACGCGGAGCAGCGCAGTAGCGAACCGACAGTCCCGTAGTGCGTGCGCGTTTTCTTTTTTTCACGTCCCACCCCCCCGGCAGCGAAAAAAAGCGCAATTAAACGCGTTTGAACGTAACGAGACTCGGCAAAACGAAGGCTAGAAATATAGAGACGAATAGTTCGAATTGAAAAAGCAAAGAAACGCGTTATTGAAAAATCGGTGTTTGCAAAAACGAGTCGTGAATACGCGAGCGATAAGCCGCGAATTAGCGCGTACGTTTGATCGTCGCGCAGACGCGTTATTATTGCCGTTTTCGTCGTTACAGTTTTCGACCAATGTTGCGTACTTTTCGTCCGTAATATTTAGAGCGACGGTGACGTTTGCTAATACGAGAAAAGAAAAGTGAGAAAAAAAAAACGTAAAACGAAGAAAAATACATCGTTCGAAGCAAACGAGTGCTACAAGTTCAACAATTTAAAAATATATATATATCTATATATAAATAAACTGAGAGTATACGTAGTATACGCTCTTGGACTGAGTCTAGTTTAAAATACTTTTATAAATATCTACACACGTCCACGTGTACACATATAAATTCGTTTATATTAATTCATATATATATATATATATATTTAAATATATATATATATATATCAACAAAAATCACGACGTTTCGTCAAAATCAGCCGATCAAAATGTGTGATAATACCAACTCGACGACGCAAAGTATAGCGGACTATCTGTCACAACTGCTGAAAGACAGGAAGCAGCTAGCTGCTCTACCAAATGTCTTTATACACGTGGAGCGACTGCTCGACGAGGGTGAGTTACATTTTTTTTTCTTCTTTTCTCGCCCTCACTATCCTTCGTAATGTACATCACTGATCACATTTCTCCGTGTACAAATAATAAATGTATGCACAAGCCTGCACGACCAAAGGCAAAAAAAAAAGAAGCATACGATAACAGAATTCGCGTCGCATGGCAACGCGCTTTCGCAGCCAGCAAAAGATTCCTGCTGCTCGCGTAGAGAGCCGTATACGCGCCAGCGCGTAGTCGGTGATATTCGGCGAATCGTTATGTTTGCCAAAACGGCGAACGATCTGAAAAGAAAAAAAAAGAAACGTACGCTCTGGTTCGCGTTGCGATTACGCAAGGTCGCGTCGAGAGATGTGACACCTCGCTCCGTTACACGAACGCGTATTCGTATATGGGGCTATTTGGGATATATCGGCATACGGGCGTGTAGATAACGACGCGCGGCTGTTGGTTCCGTCATGTCAGACCCTGCACGGCGAACCTTGGCCTCGCCAACAGAATGTCGTGTGTCACGTGTGCAATCCGAACAACATAAACATGGGCTACTCTCTCTCTCTCTCTCTCTCTCTCTCTCTCTCTCTCTCTCTCTCTCTCTCTCTCTCTCTCTCTCTCTCTCTCTCTCTCTCTCTCTCTCTCTCTCTCTCTCTCTCTCTCTCTCTCTCTCTCTCTCTCTCTCTCTCTCTCTCTCTCTCTCTCTCTCTCTCTCTCTCTCTCTCTCTCTCTCTCTCTCTCTCTCTCTCTCTCTCTCTCTCTCAAGACTTTTTTTGAAAATTGAGCTCGAAACTTTCTACTAAGAATATGTCGGAACGTTTGAGTGATTTATGAATCGACTGGAAAAAAAATTGAATAATTAAAAGGAATTAATTTTCGTCGCGTTTCAACAATGTAAATGTCAACTTCAGATATTTTTGGTCAGATTTGCTTGAAACTTGGTATAAATACACTCCAGTACAAATAACTGAACATGTATTTTAGCAATTTCCGAAATGTTACCTTTAAGGGGGTTAAACGCAAGTGTTAAGATTTTTATGAAAAAACCTACTTTTTTAACCAGATTGAGTTGAAAATTGGCAAATTTATTTTATATACAACACTATACCATGTTTTCCTTGCGGTTTGGTGCGTGTAGACAATCAAGTCGTACTTTTAACTCGTGCCACTTTTGTGTTGTTACATATGTGTGCTTTGAAAAAAAAACGTTTTTCAACTATAGATTTTTAGACCCAAACAAATCCATAGAAAATATATTTTCTCATACAAACGTTTACACTCCCGTTTAACCCCCTTAAAGGTGAAATTTTGGAAGTTGCCGAAATACATGTTGAATTATTTGTATTGTAGTGTCGGTATGCGACGTTTGAAGTAAATCTGACCAAAAAATATGGTGTCCCATATAAACTTTAACACCCCCTTAAGGGTCGAGTTTAACCCCCTTAAGGGTCGAATTTTAGAAAATGCTGAAATACGTATTTAATTATTTGTTAGTGTATAGTATTTACGCGAAGTTTCAAGCAAATCTGACCAAAAAAAATATGTTGTTTCATACAAACTTTAAAACCCCTGTTTCACCCCCTTAAGGGTCGGGTTTTGTGATGTTTACTGCTCTTGAAAAAAGTCTTATTTTGGGTCAGATATGAAGGCTGCGTGGTTAGAATTCGGGGAAACAGATATCATAATATCCCCACATTATGAGTTTTTACCTTCAATCTGCGATTTCTGCACTATATGTTGGACCTTCCTCTTCAATTTGGGTTGAAGCAACGAACGAAAGTTTTGACATTTTCACCGTATTTTGACCCCTTAAGAGTCATATATTAGTCGCGTTGTGTACTTAGATGGGAGAGTGTCGCCACGTGACTGTCGGATTTGAGATAAACAAAAAGTGGGCGTCTGTCTCGTGGTTCACCAGGCCTTTGAACGACTACAATATATAGTAATGATACAAATGATAATATAAACATATAAGTAATATATTTATATCGCATGGATTATTATATTATACGATTGCTTCATTATTACATGTTGTCGTGCAATAATAACTATACTAATAACACGATAATATAAGTGTGCATATATATACAGGGTGGATCAATAACTATTAGCACCGTGGATATCTTCGAAACTATCAGGGTCACAAAAATATTTGCTGAAATGAAATTGCACAGTACGAAAGGGGGGCGAACCGATAGCGACAATAGTTTTTTTTTGTTGCGGGTGGAGGTACTTCGGACCTTTGAAGGTCAACTCCATTTTTTAAAATGGATCGGTATGTTTTTTTTTCTGTATAATGAAAGAGGAGCTTAAAACGAGTTGAACGACCTATAACATAAGGTCGCAGAAAGTACAGAAAGTCGATAATACTTACAGTTCCGGTAGTGAATAAAATTAATACGTTTATAGTAAGTGTTCAAAATGACGACCATCAGTATCGATGCAACATTGGATTATTTTTTCGATTGATTGACTTGCAAATTTTACAGCGTCGGAACTTATCGATGCACAGGCTGTACTGATTCTTTGTTCCATGCCGTCAAGTGTAGTTGGTACTTCTTTGTACCACTTTATCTTTCAGTGTTCTCCATAGAAAGACGTCTAAAGGTGTTGGGTCTGGGGAACGAGCTGGCCACTCTGTACTTTCTGTACCTGTCTAAGAAATGTGTGAACGTACATAATAACGTACGCATTGACATTGACGCTCGTCATTTCGAACACTTACTATAAACGTAGTAATTTTATTTACTACCGAAACTGTAAGTATTATCGCCTTTCTGTACTTTCTATGGCCTTGAATGACCTTATGTTATAGGTCGTTGGACTCGTTTTAAGGTCCTCTTTCATGATACAGAAAGAAAACAGCGATCTACTTAAAAAAATGGAGTTGACCTGCAAATGTCTGAAGTACCCATGTAGAGGTTGCCATGAGTTGCCCAATGTTACGATCAGGCCAATATTGGGACCATCGTATAAGCCAACAAAAGAGAAATAATATTGGCCCATTACTGTTCCGCTCTAAACTGAAAACTGGCACAATATCGGCCCATCCCTAAAGCCTGTCCCGGCCCATCTTTAAAAACTGATAAACAGCCGTGATAGTTAAACTAAATTTGCCAATTTAAAAACTGGGGATATTAAGATACAAGCAATTACATTGACCCATTATTGTCCCGTTATAAATTGAGAACCAGCACAATATCGGCCCATTACTAAAGATTATCGTGGCCCATCTTTCAAAACAAACAGCAGTGATAGTTAAACCAAATTTGCCAATCCTAAAGCTGGCAATCCTAAAATACTGGCTATCACATTGGCTCATTATTGTCTCGTTCTAAATTGAAAACCGACACAATATCGGCCCATAGTTAAAACCTATCATGGCCCATCTTTTAAATTCATTAAACAGTCATGATAGATAAACAATATTTGGCAATTTTTAAACTGGTGATGCTGAGGTATTGCCAATTACATTGGCCCATTATTGTTCCGTCATAAATTGAGAACTGGCACAATATCAGCCCATTACTAAAACCTATCCGGGCCCATCTGTTAAAACCAATAAACAGCCGTGATAGTTCATCGAAATTTGCCAATTTTAAAACTGGCAATGCTAAAATACTGGAAATTACATTTAATTAATCTAAGCCCTTCATTGGCTAAGTGGGTCAGACCATACCCGCGTTTATTTTATTTAAGCCTTGGGTTGTTCATTATCTGTATATTGTGCCAGAATAGGCAAATAACTGGCACGTCATATATTAATCGTCTATATTTTGTAGTTCAGTTTTTGTAATCAAGTCTTGGCCTATTATTGGCATTTGTAAATAACCAACATAAGTAAGTAAAATATGCCAATTTTGAAACCTGTCATATACGCAAATCACAATTTATTTCAAGGTTATTCCATGAAATATGTATCCATAAGTACTAATCCCGGGTTAATCTTGGCCCGATACAGGTTGAATATTTATCACGCACCCAATCAAACCCAAACAAACTCACGGCCCAATATTCTAGATAGACCAACTTCTAGATCGACCAACTGTGAAGGCCCATCATAGAGCCAGTGGTCAATTTCTACATAGGCCCTTTAAGAGGGCCCACACAGGGCCAAGTGCAATCACCAACATTAGCGCTACAATGAATTAAATCATTGGCCCAATAATTGTTGGCTCTGTTGGCCGATATCGGGCCGTTTTTATCATTTCTACAAAGGCACCTCATTGGTAAATACTCACGGCCCAATATTCTCGAAAGGCTAACTGTGATGGCCCGTCCCGGGCCCAACGGTCAATCTCTACATGGGTACCTCCACCTGCAAAAAAAAACCATTATCGCTATCGGATGGCCCCTTTCGTACTGTGCAATTTCATTTCAGCAAACATTTCTGCGAATCTTATAGTTTCGAAGATATCCAAGGTGCAATAGTCATTGATTCACCCTTTTGTATGTGTGTGTGTGTGTGTGCCACGCAAATCGTGCCAATTACTTAAAAAAGTTTCTTAATTATTGTCGATTCATATCATTCGTAGAAATCGCATGCGAAAAATCAAAAGCAGATGATTGTTAAAAAAATAACAAAGCCCAAAATCTCGAAAACTGTCGGACTTTTACTAAACTGAAATTCCAGCACATTACATCTGACCTATCGACAGGTGCAGGATTATCCATTCATAACGAACACCCTGTATTATATGATTATATTGGAAATTATTACATCACTTCATATTACGTAAGATAGTGATGATAATAATAATAATAACTGACAATAATAATAATTATAATAATAATAACTGACAATAATAATAATAATTATTATAATAATAATAATAACGGACGAGAAAAATTTGTAAAGTACGTCGTGCTGCGAAGCAAACGCAAAAATCTCACAAGCGTAACCTTAAATAATCGCGTATCCGAAAACACAAATATAAAAATTCAAACAACACCAAATAGTCGTAAGACAAATAATTGTTAATCACCGAGGATCTCAGCACACATGTTTGATTTAAAAAAAAGCCAAAGCCAAGCTGTAACCAAATGTAAACAAAAGAACACTGCATAAAACTACTTACCGCTACTTACTATAAGCGTGAGTGTTCCTAAGGTTCGCCCTCGCCCGTATCATCGTACAATAGCCATCGTCTCGCATAGCCCCCACAGGCGAAGTGCATTGTGCTAATCGGGAAGCGACAGAAAAGTTTTACGGCTTTGCGAAATTATTGGGGACTCGAGGGTCTACGTCGAGTCGCAATAACCCGAGACAGGCAATTACGAGAGAGAGATCTATCTATAAATGTGCGCGCGTGTTGTGTTTCTTTACAAAAGAGTACGGAAGCCGTACTTTCCCGAGCGGGCGCGGGCGCCGGCGCACTTTATTTACCGAGAAAATGATTTATTCAACGTCGACGCGTATACACAGCTCGATGCAACGAAGTACAAATATTTCCGTTATTATTAGCCGATTTGTAACAGTCGAGGCTGCTTTGAGGGGTTTTATACAGTCAGTGGAAAATTCTAGTGGTGTTAGCCCGCTACCCCCGAATGCAACGAAAATTCTCTTTTTCTTCACTTTTGTTATAACCAAAAATATTTATTGGCCAGCCTAAGTTGTCGAACGTAGGAGAAAATCCTAAGAAACCTTCGAGTAATGCTCGCAGCATGAAAAAGCAAAAAAAAATTATAACAAGTTGAGGCCTTAGGCCACTCTAGAGACCGAAAAATAGGCTTTTTGGGGATTTTTTCAAACAGAAAAACTACAAAATAAATCGAGATGACAAAAAAGGCGAATTTTTAGGCAAATTTTTGGAAAGTAAAAATTTCGTCAGATAGTTGTTAATAACAAATTAACAATGCAATATAAAAAAAAATCCTACGTACTTCCATAGACAATGTATTTTTCAAGATATATCCAACATTTCAAGTGAATCGGTTGAAAATTGTCTGAGTTTTGTTTCCGGCCAACTTAAAAAATGCAGTTTTGAGATGACCGCCGCACAGCCGCCATTTTGAAATGAATCGCTTAAAAAAAATGATCGTATACAGCCACTGATATGTATGATTAACACCCTTTTTTGCAATCTCGATTTATTTTGCAGTTTTTCTGAAAAAAGCCTATTTTTTCGGCCTCTAGAGTGGCCTAACCCCTTAATGCTGCAAAAGAAGAACTTTCGTTGCATTCCAACGATGCAAACTCCAACGTCATTTTTTTTAAAGGACTGTCTCGAAAAATCTACAACCTCGATCTGCAAAAGATTTTTTGATAAATGGCGAAAGTAAGAAAAAAAGAAACACGACGCGTCGTTGGAATCCAACGATGTGACCGTGTTGAAAATGTAGCTCGCTGCTCGCTTCGAAGAAACGACGGAAGATTATGACGCGTTGCAAACATTCATTGAGATATTAAGGAATCGATGAGAAATGTGACCGATCGATGATGTTCTATGCTACAAAACGTGCACGTGCGTTTGCTTTCGAAAGTCGCAAGATTTTATGTGTATTTGGTTACACGGGCCGAGGAGAAAGTTCACCGCGTGCATTTATTTACGATCTTGTATTAATATTATTATTATTATGATTGAAATAGATATTGTTGGTGTTGTTTAAATTTTTTTAGTGTTGCCATCGATGTTCTTATTGTTATTGTTGTTCGTATCATCATCATCATCATCATCATCATCATCATCATAATCTTTTATCATATTTTACATTAATCAAACTGTAGATATTGTTATCGTAGGACAAAAAAAAGTAAACATTACATTTTTTAGTGTTACCGTCGATGTTCTTAGTGTTATTGTTGTTCTTATCATTATCATAATCATCGTCATTATTATTATTATTATTAATATTGTTATTATCTTTCGTCAATATTTTCAGGCTCGAAGAAAGTCGAAGAAACGAATTTCTCCCAGGAATAAGTTTGCTTAGATGTTCAGAGCTGTTTATATCGGGTGAAATATTTTTTTTTCCCCTCGAGGTCATGTGGACGCCATGTGTGTTCGTTTCTCCCTGGCGAGGAATTTCCTGCAAGGGACGACTGTCTCTCTCTCCCCTCTCGCTCTCTATCCGTCTGCCTCTCGCCGAATAAAAATACAAGAATAAAAAAGAAATGCTCATCTCGGCCCGGCCACTTGCGCGCACGGTGACAATGGCGTCTTTCTGGAAAATAGCGCCTTTTTGGAAAATGGCGCCTTTTTTTAAAGTAGCGTCTTTTTGGAAAATAGCGCCGCTTTGAAAAATAGCGCCTTTTTGGAAAATAGTGTCTTATTCGAAAATGGCGCCTTTTTGGCAAACAGCGCCTTTTTCGAAAATGGCGCCTTTTTTTTTAATAGCGCCTCTTCGAAAAATAGCGCCTCTTTGAAAAATAGCGCCTTTTTGAAAAATAGCGCCTTTTTGGGAAATAGCGACTTTTTGGGAAATCGCGCCTTTTTTGTTTAATGGCGCTTTTTATGAAAATCGCGCCTTTTTGGGAAATAGCGCCTTTTTTTAAATAGCGCCTCTTCGAAAAATAGCGTCTTTTTAAAAAATGGCGCCTTTTTTAAAAAATAGCCCCTTTTTGGAAAATAGCGCCTTTTTGAAAAAAATAGCGCCTTTTTCGGACAATAGCGTCTTTTTCGAAAATGGCGCCTTTTTTTTGGAAAATAGCGGCTTTTTCGAAAATAGCGCCTTTTTAGAAAATAGCGCCTTTCTCGAAAATGGCGCCCTTTTTTCGAAAATAGCGCCTTTTTGGAGAAGAGCCTTTTTGAAAAATAGCGCCTTTTTTTAAATAGCGTTTTTTCCCATAGCTCCCCTTAACATAGTATTTTGAGCTAGAATAATCTGTGAAATAAATCCTTTGGAAAAATACTCTTCTCTTTTCTTTTCGACGATTCATTACAGAACAGCGAACTTAGCAAATTCTTTTTTATCCAGTGTGCATATATATACACACACGCACACACAGGGTGGGCCATTTAACGTGATCCACCCCAAATATCTTCGTTGCCTTTAGAGTGACGAAAAAAATGTCGGGAGATAACTTGATTGATTTCGAAGGGCTGATACAGTGGTGAAAAATTCATTTTTGTCAAGGTCATAGTTATTGCATTCTCAAGGTCATCAATGGTTTTTCAAATGGGAACATGTTTTTTTTTATTGAGACGTTGTAGCTGATATTCAGACGAATCCAACGACCTATGATATCATGACCTTGAAATGATTTTTCACCAAAATACACGTGTAAAAACGGGAAATCGTGATGGTATTGACAATAAAAATTTTGTATTGATGGTATTGAGCAGAAAATTTATTGTAACAAATGTTCGAAGTGATGGCCATTAAGCTCGACACTTTTTGAAGACGTCGGACGAATGATTCTCTTGACTTTCGAATAGTTTCTGCTGTGATAGCGGTGCAGTCTCTTGTAAGTCGTTGTCGCATGTTCGTCGGCATCGTCGGAACATGATGGTAAACACGATCCTTTATAACTCCCCATAGGAAGAAATCAAGTGGCGTCGAATCCGGCGATGGATGGTACACATTCTTCATTCTACTACAGTTTCACCACGTTACAACGCCAGTATTTACAAACATCAGAAACATCTCCGATTATTGACATTGTATCCGTTGGATAACCTGCGCCGCTATCACACCAGAAACTATTCGAAGGTCAAGAGGATCATTCATCCGACGTCTTAAAAAATGTGTCGAGGTTAACGGCCACCACTTCGAACATTTGTTACAATACATTTTCCGCACGAAAAATTCAATTACATTATTCGGATATTCTTGTTGTCAACACCATCACGATTTCCTGATTTTACACGTGTATTTTGATGTAAAATCATTTCAAGGGCATGATGTCATAGGTCGTTGGATTCGGCCGAATATCAGCTACATCTTAATTTAAAAAAAACATGATCCCATTTAAAAAACCATTGATGACCTTGAGAACGCAAAAACTATGACATTGACAAAAATGAATTTTTCACTACTGTGTCAGCCCTTCCTGACATGTTTTTCGTCACTCTAAAGGCAACGGAGATATTTGGGGTGGTCACGTTGAATGATCCACCCTGCACATGTCATAAATGCGTGCACGTACAGGGTGTCCCTCTTATCTCTGCCACCCGAAATAACTCGGTAATTATCGACGTCGCAAAAAAATGTTCCGGACAAAAGTTGTACGGTGTGAAGGGGGCCGTCAAATGCGACCATTTTTTTGTTATTTCGGTGGAGGCGCTGACGCACAGTGGAGGTCACCTCCACTCTTTTAAATGGAATGGTACATTTTTTTTCAACCATCTTGTGGAGCACCTCAAGCCGCATAAAAAACATTGGGGGGGTCAAAATCGTTCAAGGTCATTCAAGGTCAGTATCGAACACCCATTAAAATGAAATACAAATCTAAATATCTCGGATCACGACCAAATATTTCGTAGTGATCCGAGATATTTAGATTTGTATACTCGATACTGACCTTGAATGACCTTGAACGACTTTGACCCATCTAATGTTTTTTTATGCGGCTGAAGGTGTTCCACAAGATGGTTGAAAGAAATGTACTATTCCATTGAAAAAAGTGGAGGTGACCTTCACTGTGCGTCAGCGTCTCCACCGAAATTTATAAAAATTGGTCGCATTTGTCGGTCTCCTTCACACCGTGCAACTTTTGTCTGAAACACTTTTTTGTTATGTCGATACTTACCGAGTCATTTCGGGTGGCAGAGATAAAAGGGACACCCTGTATATATATATATATATGTATATATATACATATATATACACGTATGGGTAAAATGATTAAAAAAAACTATTTACAAAATTCGCTTTTCTACACATATAATCTCCAAAAATACTCTTCTGTTTTTTTTTCGACGACTTATTATCTAAAAGCGAACATTGCAAACACTTTTTATCCATTGTGCATATATATGTGTGTGTGTGTGTGTGATGAAATGAAATTTGAGTTTTGAACGTTATCCGGTGGCTCAGATGAGATATTAAATAATAAATAAAAAATGTTAAACAATATTATCAATTGTTATCTCGAAAGATATATATATATATATATATATATATATATATATATATATATATATATATATATATATATATATATATATATATATATATATATATATATATATATATATATATATATATATATATATATATATATATATATGAAGAAACAGAATATATATATATATATATTCTGTTTTTTTCGACGATTTATTATCTAAAAGCGAACATTGCAAACACTTTTTATCCATTGTGCATATATATATATATGTGTGTGTGTGTGTGTGTGTGTGTGTGTGTGTGTGTGTGTGTGTGTGTGTGTGTGTGTGTGTGTGTGTGTGTGTGTGTGTGTGTGTGTGTGTGTGTGTGTGTGTGTGTGTGTGTGTGTATATGAAGATATATATACACACACACACATATATATGCACAATGGATAAAAAGTGTTTGTAATGTTCGCTTTTAGATAATAAATCGTCGAAAAAAACAGTATATATATATATATATATATATATATATATATATATATATATATATATATATGAAGATATATATATATATATATATAAATATATCTTTCGAGTAAACAATTGCTAATATTGTTTAACATTTTTTATTTATTATTCAATATCTCATCTGAGCCACCGGATAACGTTCAAAACTCAAATTTCAAAATTCAAGATTGACAGTTCAAATCCACTTGCCAGAATGTGGATTTGAATTCGCGCCCACGCTCGCTTGAACGCAGAAACTACTGTGCCATTGTTTACTCACCGTTGGACTTGACTCGTCAATATCTCGACCAATTTTTGTCGCACCACATTACAAAAAAAAGCGTTTTGCTTGGAAAGGCACACCCTATACGAACGGAAAACTGGTAGTTAAGATACACCCTGTATATATATCGGTAAAATCGGTAAAAAAGTATTTGCAAAGTTCTCTTTTACCCACACACACACACACACACACACACGAGCGTGTGTGCATACATGTATGCATACAGCTGTGTGTAATTGGCACGGTCGAAAAAAGGCCAATCTCGGTTGAATCGACGACGAGTTTTCCTCGGGTGACCCACTCTGGCGCGAATAGAACTCGTTGTCAGGCGCTCATCGCATACTAAACTTTATCCCTAGCATAGTACACACACACACACACGTGTATGTATATATATCGACGTTGTGTCGTTTCGAAATTGACCGCACGACATTTGTGTTCCGTATGGCTCAACAGAGTTATAAATATAACGGTATGTATGTATTTACGTCAATTAGGCAGCGTGAGAGCCGAATATTTGGATACAACATCCAAAGGAAACTCGGAGCATCGAAGCAATAATCCGAAAAACAAATAATCGATTATGCCCCTTCGTATCATTGCCTCTCACCTGATCGCACCGTCGCCAGCAAGCCCACTCTTTTTCTCGTTACCAAAAAAAAAAGAAGAAATAATCATTGAAACTGAATATTAAGTAGGGGGAATCTTTGAGGTGAACAGCTCGTCGAACCAGAGCTCGTACTTATCTTTCTCTCTCTCTCTCTGCTCTCGTTGCACTCGCGCTACTCTTCAACCTCACAATACTAAGCCAGCGAAGCTTTTCGCGCGAGTTACGCGCGCATCGCTCGAGTGCAATTGACGCGCGAGCTTCCACGTGTACTCGCGAGCGTGCGGAGCCCGTCATTGGCCTTTTTGTTTCTTCGTTGCTCCTTATCTTCCTTTCTTCTTTCTATTCTTGTTTTGCATTCATATGCAAAAAAGCCTCGGCGTTTTCCAGTGCTCGGTTTCGGAGCACGCGTTTCCTCTTGGCGAGGAGACGAGACTCGTG